>JALKBU010001128.1:0-16324 GCA_023091735.1 Trichomonas tenax | reverse complement strand
ATAAATGTTTAGAATCTTATCGTTCTCCACTTTCTTTATACAGTAAGGATAGATGTTCAATATTTCGTATTTACCCTCATAACCTTTCAAAGGAATGAATGTCATTGTTTACTTAGGAAATAAAAAATAAATTATTTTAAAAAGTGACTAGATTTTATATAGTCAGGAATTTCAAAATCAAAATTAACGTTAATTTTTGGAAGAAATGAAAAATTTATTCTCATTATGGGGGGACCCTAGCTTGTAAAATTAACTCTGTCGGTAAATATAATATAAAAAGATGTTCGGAGAAGCCACGGCGAAGTCGTGGCTTCTCCGAACATCTTATTACTAACTTCAGAGTGGAATTTTTTGGGTTTTAGACAAAATTTTGGACTACCAAAAAATCACATTCTGTATACTACTGTAAACTATTAGGTTTTGATGTATTAAATCGATATATAATAAAAAGTCCAAAATAGGGAAAAAAGAAATTCTGGTGATTAATGAAGTTAAAGTGGGACACGAAACACTTCCATTCACAAAATCAAAATGTGAGGTGGAGCGTTCTCGTTAATAATATGAAAAAATTAGCCTCCATACGATAAGAAAGACGTTTCTATCAATAAGCCCCGCCGGCTCCAAAAAAATTCCGTAAAAACACAAATTTTACCGCCAAGTTTTAATGGCTCATTATTTCAAGTGCGCAGAACATCTCGCTTCCTCTACCCCGGTGGGTTCCAGCTCATGTCAGCAAAGTCACGATGGAGTGGTTCAAGGGCAAGGCAGAGGTCCTCGAGTGGCCCGCCAATAGCCATGATCTCAACCCCATCGAGAATCTCTGGGCGATAATAAAGATCCAAGTCGCCGAGATGCACCCAATTACAGCTGACGCCCTCGAAGTCTGCGTTCGTCAATTCTGGGATAATACCAGCGACGAATTACTCCAGCATCTCTGTACATCGATGGACACTGGGTTGCGCGCCTGCGTCGAAGCCAACGGCAACCAAATTAACTTCTAAAAATTACTGTTTGTGCCTCCAATATGGAGTTGCACGAAAGTGTTACACAAAACGTCAGATTTTTTTATGTTTACATTACATTTGAAGGAGAAAAGTTAGAATTGAGGGGTCGACCCTGTTATTTTTGCAGAAGTGTTTTGTGTTGAACTTTACTTGTTTATCAAAAATTTTGATACAGATATAAAGAGAAGGATGTATACAATTGAATTTTAAGTCGAAATGAGATGGAAAAATGAAATAAGAAAGCTGTTATATCGAAATTTAAATTTCGAAATTTAAATCGTATTACACATTAAACATGTAAATTATTTAACGACCCATTGCGAATAAGCAGAAAATTGGGCAGCAAAGGATAGCAAGGCAAACGCTGCAGCAATCATTAGCAACTTTCTTCTTCTTCTTCTTTGAAGATGAGCTTGAGCTAGAACTGGATTTCTTCTTCTTATGCTGAGTGGACGGTAGTGGAAGCGGCTGGCCTTGCTGTGTTTCATAATACTGTTGTGGATAACCTTGTTGTGGAGGGTACTGACCGGGCGGATATTGTCCTGCTGGCGGTGGAGGGTACTGTCCTGGTGGTGGATATTGTCCAGGAGGTGGTGGTGGATATTGACCGGAAGGAGGGTATTGGCCTCCAGCCGGTGGGTATGGTCCTGGCTGTGCATATGGTGGTGGATATGCCTCATTTGGTGGAGCATATGGAATTGGAGCTGGCGATGCTGGAGCTCCTGCTTGGACGTATGGGTTATCAGCTGGTGGAGGTGGCTGATAAAGCTGCTGCGCGTCTGATGGCGGTGGATTTGGCGCCGAATTTGGAGCAGACATTAATTTTTAATGCAGATTTTTCAGATGATGCGATCAAATCTTTTGAAAATCAAACTTCCACTGTATTCTCTGTTTCCTGATGGACGATTTTTCGGATCCGATTTTATTTTCAATATGTAAACGTTTACGATAATTTTACAATCAACTGATGATCGTCAACGATTATATTATTCTCAATTGATAGATCTTTGAGATGAAAATAATCGTTACCAAATTTTTTGCCCATTTAAAGTCAAATCTTGGTTTCTTTGTTGATTTGGATTCGCAAAACTATAACAAAGAAAAAATGTAATTGAACTTTGGATGATTCTTTAGTTTTATTTTTAATATCTTTCGATTGATCTTAAATTGTTTCGAAATATATCGATACATTTCCACACATTTTAGCTCTTATATGTGCAAACGCGATTGTGTCTATTAAAATGCATCATCACGCCTATAAATATCATTATTTGATATCAAATTTCTCGAAATATAAGTGTACAACTACCAAACGACGATGATGTCATATGCCTACAAACATTCTAATAGAACGATGTATGCCACGAGCTATAAAGAAGAACAAATTTGAAAAAATCAATAATTATGAAAATGAAAGGTTAGAAGTTAAAAGAAATGGAAAAATGTATTGAAATCGTGTAGGCAAATATAGTTATGAGGGACTTCGAAGTTAGAGTTTGATAATATATTATCGAAATTTAATTCCATAATTTGTATTAAAAATTCTTAACTGGTATACTTCTGCATCAATAAGGCTATTGATATAACTTATTGTTTGATGTTTGTTTGCATGAATATTAATATTAATATTAATCGACTGAACTTCGAAATAATTTATATGAAGTGATAAATCGTATGAATCTATCTTATGCGAGTATGTGTTTGGAAAGGCTATTCCTGAACACTTGTTTTACAATTCTTATTTTGATGTGCTTTGATATCTTTGTGCACAGTTCTTTGAAAAAGAAAATTCTCGCTATTGATTTGATTGCATTTCGAATTAGATGAAGTCGAAGCCGATATTGCAAAAAGATATTTCGATCAAAATCAATATAACGAATCAAAGGGATAACTCATGTGTTTCTACACAACTTTTGATAGAGAACAAAATATTTACATTAGAGCGCCTTATATTGAATGTTCAATTCTCCCAACGAAATTGATCCACAAAGATTTGCTGATTGGTAATAGATTTATGACAAATACAACGATCTGCGATATATCCCGAACTTATAGTCATCTAAGATTTCAACAATATTTTCCAAAAATAAGAATAGTGCATTTCCGGCTCCAATAATGACCAAACAATAGACTCATTGTATAAATTAAAGAAATGCCGATGATACTCTTCATTAACAAGTTTCAGAGATTGTAATCAAAATTTCCAGCGTCAGAAAAGCCATAAACCCATGAACGTTTATTGAAACACTGTACATTGGGGAATGTTGATATGGTGGCGATAGCAAAGTCGAATTTTGGAGGGTAACTTGCTCTGAAAATATTGAAATTCTCGGAATAGCAGTAAAAGCATTAAAATAGCAGATATAGACAACATAGAGCAGTTGTGTGCATGGACAAACAAGCTTACTACGGTTAAAACGAAGGGCGGTAACTTTTTTCTCAATGTTTTCTCTTTTTTCGAAACACATTTTATTACTCATCCTTTATCTGAATGATAATGAATGTTCTGGGGTCTCATTATTAAATTAAAAGCTATGGCTGAGAATTGAGAAGTTCTCTTAGAAAAAGTTTCAATTTTTGCTCTCGAACCAAAACATAATTTTCATACCTTATTTTAGAAGCAGATCAATGTTATGCCTGCGACGTAAAAAATTTCAATTTTCATTGTTTTCAAAATTCACATTTTCAAGAATTATGTTTTTTGAGAAACTTATCGAAATTTATTATGCATTATGAAAATTATCTGTATTTTAAAATAATTATAATTTTGTGAAATCGATTGATTTTTTTAAACGTTTTGATTCTGTTCATTATATCATAAACTACACCGTTTCTCTTTTTCATGAAAATTCATGAAAATTTTGTTTTATTTTTGATCTATGATATATAAAGATAATAAAAACATATCAATTTATTTTATCTTGTTATCAATTTTTTGAAAGGATGAATTCAATTTTGCGGTTTAAAGATTTTCGAAATAACCACATTATTACGTAATTTAGATAGTATTAAAAGTAATGATTGATTTGGTGTCAAAATCTGCTTCAAAAAAATTGAATCCTTTTAATTTCTGTATTTTCGGTCACTACCATTATAGAACAATACCTTATGGTATGTAATTATAAATAGTAAAATCTTTATTGATTGAAATTGATTTCCCATTGACCAGTTCATTTCTCTGTAATGAAAGAAGTACAAACGACGACAATGGTATCAAGCGATAACAATCAGGCCTCAATTGACACCAGGTTTGAGAAACTGATTGATATTCCTTTTTATAGAAAGATCAATATCAATTTGATAAATTTGTTTCATTATTTTGATATTTATTCACCTAAGATGCCTATACTCTACAGAATTGTAACATTTCTTAGATTTCTACAGCTCTTTGGTGGAGCTGTGAAAGCAGACAGTGATTTCTTTTACAAAAAGGGTTCGTTAACACATAGAACACTCAGTATCATCTCCATTTTCTTCCACATAGTTCCCGTTGAGTTCAGAGATGGCAATGAACACATTATTGCGCTCGTTTTGAGCTCTTTTCTATTGATTTTCTTAATTTATTTGATAATTGCGGCACAAATCTACTCAAAGAAGTCCAGAATCTCAGAGAGATCGACATTCATTTTATCCACATTCGTATCAATATTTCCATTCCTCTTAATTCCCGTTATAGCTGAATTTTCGGGACTATTAGTCTCAAAATGGGTTGTGAATTATCCAGGCTTCGAAATGCTCCACAAAATCTCAATATTGCTTTCTTTCTTCACAGTTATCGCTTACATTTACGTTTTAATCAAAACATACACAACAACTCTGATTTTCAGGTCAATGAGTTTCCAGACTGTCGAAGGAAGTTCACAGAACAAAATTCTGATCGGTACGACACTGATCACATTCATGTGTGCTCTCTCACTTCAACTGTCACGAGAAATGACAGAAGTTTTGGTATTCGCGTCACTTTTGGTTTACGTTTTTCTCATATCAACCGTTTTCAACTGTGGCACTTTTACAAATCTTCGTCATCAATCTTTCGTCCTCGGGGGGTCTTTCTTCGGCATCATTCTTTGCCTCGTCAACATGGCGATCGTCATCTGGATTCTACAGTTCAAGGAATGGTTTTTCATCGGTTTCGCTGCCTTCTTTGCTGTTTGCTATATTTTTTCGCATATTTTCATATCACAGAGAACGAAGAGAGACTTAATGTTGCTGGATGAAGTAGAGTCGCTGCGGGACATTAAGATTATTAAATCCAGACGCAAATTTAAGCAGATTTTGATTTCCGGATTTCATAATTGTCACCCAACATGCATTGATTTCAGCCTGTTTAAGATGGCAATCAATGAATGGAGGGATAGCATCGATGTTTGGACATTGTACGCTAAATATGCCGCGATTTATCCTGAAAATTCATCGACATTAACTTTTATTGCGCAAAACGTTTCTATGTTCAAAACAAATACAGACATGGTCCATTTAGTTACAGAAAATATCGACGGAATCATCAATACAAGAGAAATGAGGTTTACTCCTGAGCTCAAAAACAAAGTTTCTAAATTATCGAACAGTTTTATGAGAGCGAAGAACAGACTCAGAAATATTTGGGATTTGATTTTGCAAGGATCAATGAATGACATGGGAACATCTATTAAATCAGCTTACGAAGAAGTCTCTAAGTGCGAAAGCGAAGTCAATCATTTAATAACTATTTATCCTAACAACAAATTCTCCGCAAGACAACACGCGAAGTTTTTATACGAAATCAAAGGAGATATTTCGTCTTACAAGAAGAAAGTTGAAGAAATTAACAAACTCTCAAGAGGTTTAAGGATTCGCGAAGATATTGTCCATGAATTAGGCATTGAAGCATTTCCAAATCTTCCTAACAGTTGCTCAGAGTCACAAACAGAAGTTTCGATTAAATCAATGACAGCAAATGCAGTCGAAAGTTTCAGCATTGACGATATTTATGTCGAAGATGATGTTTCTTGTGATGCTTTGAAGACAATTTCTAAACAAATTGAAACACATACGATTCCAGGAATCAGATATATGTATCACTCAACAGTTATTGGTTCCATTGTGTTAGTTTTGATTCCTTTGATTGCGTTATTGATCGCTTTTGGTTTCTATCAAGATGAGTTAAGTTTGCCAATAGTGTATATGCAAGGAATCGCTTTCACGAGGAATTTAGTCAACATGATGCCCGCTTTCGTTGGAAAATTGCTTTTGCAGTATATGGCCGATCCATATAACACATCAACATATATTTTAGCTGCCGTTCAGCCACCAAAAGGTTTAACATTCCACTCTTTCGGGGAACACAAAAACACAAGAGATATTTGCAGATTTTTCGCTCAAAGTGTAACGGAATCGAACTATATGATATCTCCTTTGAGGCACTACAAATATGGAAACAAACACATGGAAACAGTGAGAAGTTTGCTTTTCGAGATGAACTTGAAGGCATTTTATTATACAAATACAACTGATGTTATTACAAAGCTTTCTTCTGCGATTGATATAAGTTTCTTGATTGCGACAACAACAGGAAAACTCGCTGACAATGCTGTATTAACACCAGAAGTTGCAAAAGGCGCTGATTCAATCACATGCAGAAATAACAACAATTTGATAACATCAGCATTAAACAGCGCCATAAATATAATGGTTTCTTACATTAAAATTCATTACGAATATTACCAGAAACTGTTCAACATTATTCTCTTTGCTTTGATTGCTGTCAATGTTATCTTTTATTTAGTGATTTACTTCACGCAGTGGAGAAAACTCGAACGCAGCTATACAATCATTATCGAGAGAATAGCCGATCTCCCTAAGGTTGTAATTTCCAATGTTGCCCAGTCTTTCCACAAAATCAAAGGTGACGAAACATCAAAGAGTTCTTCTTCAACATGCGACGTTGAATTAACGAGACAAGAAGAGTCAATCATCAAATTATTCTCTTCGATCACAGATAATGTTCATTATACTTCTTCGATGATCGCTTTGTTTATTTATATTTTCATTATTGTTATTTCTTGCATAGGATTCTATTTCTGCATTGATTGCTTCAACAAAGCCTCAGCGAAAGTTTATTACAACTGCCATCACATCAATTACCTTTATGGATCAATTACATTCTTATTCTCCATCATGGCGAGACTGTGGAAGATTGTTTTAGCTGAGTATCATCCAATCTTTGCCGATACTATCTTAAACATCACAGACGAATTCAATAACATCGCAAGAGACATTCCATTACAAGCGCAGTACTTTTTGGCTGTTCGTTTAGGAGGTGTTGATCCGAAAGAAGTTCCTTTCGAGGGACTAGGTGATGCGATCATTGAAGCAAAGAAATTACTTGTTTGCGAAGATCCAGACACTTTTCCAACAACGATGCAAGACTCAGTTCATTGTTTCACAGTTCCACAACAATTATATTTCGTTACTTCATATCTGAGCAAACTTTCTTCAGGAATGCACGAAAATCCACCAAGATATCCAAGACCAAACGGTGATGGTGTCAATCAGATGTGGCAACTGGGTCCCCTCGAATTATATGAATCATTCTTCTATCCAACAGGAATCAAATTAGTTCCAACAATTGTCAACAATGTTAAGATCCAAGGAAAGAATTTAGTTAATCTTGTTGCTGTTTTTACTGTTATTATGTTATTATTCACTGTCATTATCATGATTGCCATCAAGAAAGAAGAGACATTGATAAGATTTGCACTAAAGCAATTGCTTAGAGTTCCTCCACAAGTTGTTTTAACAAACTCCAAATTAATGGAATTAATTTCAGGAAATTATTCATTCGAAGACGAAGTTGATGATCAGAATCACTCTGTTTTCTCCAACGATGTTGTCAACAAACTCAACGAAGTTATTATTGTTTGTCAGGATGAAACAGGAAAAATCCTTTCTGTCAACTCTTCTTTCATGGAAATGTTCAATATGAACGAAGATGATATCGTTGGAAAATCTATCAAAGACTTCTTTTTTTCAGAAAGATTTGCTTGCGAAGGAAAACTTGAAAAGATATTCGCACAGAAAACAAATGTTGTTTACACAAAAGAAGATGGAGAGAAAGTTTTTCTTGAATTTTCAATGTCAACAGTTTCAGGAAACAGAATTTATTCAGCAAGAAACCAGACACAGAATGTGATGCACGAAAAACTTATGGCCGATGAGAAGGAGAAGTCAGATAAGATGCTCGCTTCGATTCTTCCGGCTTCTTTAGTTCCAAGTGTTCAAGCTGGAGAGAAGAACATTTCATTCTCTGTTAAGAGTGCAACAATTCTTTTCTTAGATGTTGTCGAATTCACACCATGGTGTGGATCTCACGATGTACAATACGTCATGAGAATGCTCAACATTATGTTCAAGGAATTCGACCAAATCACAAATGCTCACAAGACGATGACTAAGATCAAATGCATCGGCGACTGTTACATGGCTGCCGGTGGTATCTTCGATGAAGTCAATCAGCCCGCAGTCCACGCGAAGGAAGTTGTCGACTTTGGCTGCATGGTCATCAAAAAATTGTTAGAGATTGACGAAGAAGAGAACGAGAGCTTAAGAATCCGTGTTGGTGTCAACACCGGGGGTCCAATTGTTGCCGGTGTCATCGGCACCGAGAAGCCGACATTCGAGATCCTTGGTCCCGCAATCAACATCGCGCACGAGATGGAACACCACGGCGTCCCAATGAAAGTCCACATCTCACGTCCTGTCTACGAACTAATCTACGGCCAACAGTTCGACATCAAAGAACGCGGTGAGATCTATGTCAAGAACGAGAAGATGTTCACATATTTAGTTGAACCATAATTTAATATTTTATATTAATTTTTGTTTATTATTATGTATGTTTATAAAGTTTAGATTTATTTCGGTTAAATTATACTATTTTTACTCTAATTATAACCAAATGAAATTTGGCATTTTCAGGTATGACGGATTGATCTGTATGTTATTTTGTTCTTTTTGTGTCATTTCTTTTCAGCAGGTTCATACACTTGTTTTTCTCTATATGCAGTGAAATAATTCTTTATCTTCGGGTTATTATTTGGACATTGATTAACAACTTCATTTAACAAAGCTTTGGTTAACATGCGTGTGATGAACAATCTGTGCATAAATGCTTTCGTTAAAAAGTCCTCTGACATCCCCTAATATATCATTGTCACAGTGATGATATAAATGTCTGCCTGTTTCTATTGGTCTTTCAAAAACGAAATTGACTTTGTTTTCATCGAAAAATCCATATGTATACAATGCATTAAAAGTCCATAAATTATAGGGTATTTAACGCCCCTATATTAATACAAAGGTAGAATGCAACTTTCAGATCTTATTTACATTGTCAAAAAACATAAAATAAATAAGGACTATTATATAATGTATATCTATTTTAAAAGGAAATACTGAAGAAATAAATATTTGAGAAGAAAAAATTGAGAGATAAGCTAAAATCTAAAATTAATATAAATATAATATTGGACATTATGTGTATTCTATTTTGATTATGATTTTAAGCTAAAATAAAAATATTTTAATATTTGAAACATAATATTGGATGATTATTATACATCAGAATTACACCATAATTAATGACAAACATTTGAATGCCCAAAAAAAAAATGGTCACAAATATTGAATGACGTAAAATAGCAACATATTACATATCTAATGTCATGTATAAATAACACGTTTCTTAATCGAACTCTTAATATATTCTATGAGTCAGATTATTGTATAGTTTACACAAAAATACAAACATATTTATAATGATATAATAAGTATATTTTTATTGCATCAGTTTACCTCTCAAAAATTGAAAAGGCCCAGAAATACAATATGTGGTATTTGGAATGTTCATATAATATAAAACAATCACTTTTTCTCACTTTTTTCCTTCTTGCTCTATTTTAGCCTCTTCTGAATGGTTTATTGCAAATTCAAAAATATCTTCAATACATACATGTCCTACCGAACACTCTCATAAAGTATCTAGACAAAATAACCAAAATTTATTTTTATTATTTTTATCTCGTGTAATATATACTTTTTATTCGTTCATTATCATACACTACATATGTAGAATATAAATATACAATATAAATATTTTTCTAACTTCAAACATGCGTTGAATTTTTTTTCCAATTGACTTTTTTGAGATTTGTGATTTTTAACAAGTAAACCCCCTATTAAGCCAAACTGAGAAGACATTTACGTGTTTTCAGGGGTGCTGAGTATGTTTATAGCATTTGCTTGTCTATTTAACTTGAGGATCTCAATGCCTCAATGAGATTTCAGCGAATTTCGACATGTAAAATAACGAAAGTCACCATTTTTGACACTTATTATTATCTGATATTTGTCATGTAAAGTCAAAATTTGATATGTAATGTTACCAATGAGCAAATTTTGTGTGAACTTGAGGTAGAAAAACTTTAGGTATGCTCGATGTGATAGCAAAGGAATGCCGTTTGACACACGCGCGTAGTGTATTTTTTCTTTTCTATTTTTTGATTTTTCGAGGGGAACTATAGCAAAAATAAGCGAGTGAACGCTATAATAGTGAGATGTATTTGTTATGATCATCAAAGAGATTCATAACAGAAGCCAATTAATGATTTGTAATGGGTTTCTGTTTGTAAACATATCTTGATTAAGTAATACCTTGCTAAGATCATGAAACAGATTGCACCACTAGAATCAGCACCAACAAAAAGCACGTTTCATCAGATTCGTCCAGGAAGGGGGTTTACTCGTTAAAAATCGCAAAACTCAAAAAGGTCAACAAGAAAAAAAGTGGAGCCTTAATCATGATTTATGTCAAAAAATTATTTTACACTTCATTTAATATATTTTACACGCCATATTGTCAAAAATATTAAAGTCCTTATATTATAACATCACAATGCCTCTACTAAGATACACATTATAATATTGCAGCAAATACCTTCATAAAAATATAATTCTAATTCTTCATTAACTAATCTTTGCTGCATAGCCTCCCTTACATTGAGGCAGTCGCAAAATATGTTGCAATGTGACATTGGCACTGTGAATATGACTAAATAACACATATATTGCCGACGTTTTGAAAATCACTCCCAGTGTGAGTGATATATCGATGGTGCTGTTGCCTATGATACCAGCACACTATCAATATATCAATCGCACTCGGAAAAACATCATTCCAGTCAGATAATTTAATGATCTTAAAAAAGTTGTGTTTCATGCAATACTCACAGTGACAATTCACCACAGAAACTGCGATGTAACATTGCCACTGTGATCATTGCATGAAACACAACATTTGCTGGTATTTCGTAATTCTCTCGTTGTTCTGAGTAAATGCAGCATTAGGACGTGGAATTCAAACAGATAGTCCAAATGCTGCACTGGTATAGAACAACGAGAGAGTCTCGAAAGATATGACTCAATTGAATTTTGCAAGTTGTTTCTATTGTCCAATACACAGTATAAAGGCCATTAAAACATTACATTAATTGCCTTTCCACTGTGTATGTGGCAATAGAAACAAATCTGACTCAAATAGCGAAATAACATTTTAATAATGTGCTCTAAAGTTGATTTAAGTTAAATAAATCGTATTTTATGCACAGGATATTCCATTTTTCACATTTTATAGCTTATTTTCGAATCCGACATATTACTTTACATCGCATCACATTACGTGCCAAATGTCAAATGTCAGAAAATATTTGATGAGTTAATTTCTCGATGTGTGATGCATACATAAGAAGCAGAATAGTGGATTCCAATACTATATGCAATATTCCATCTATTCATATAATATAATACAATTTTTAAGTGTGATTACAGATTCGAAATGATATATTACTATAGTAGGGACAAATCAAAATACAGGATAGAAGCTAATATAGCAAAGGCCTGCTGTGACCATTTTGAGTTTGAACTATTCAGTGTATAAAAAGTTATCAAAAACGTCTTCTAACTCGGCCATCTCAGCTTTCCCGGACCGCGCTCTAGGATATAATATTCTATACAGGTATCGCTATCAATATGCATCTATTGTTTAGAATAAAAGCTGATTATTAGTCGAATTTTTAAAATTTTTTAAAATATTCTCTAAACACACTAAAACACATACAAATATACTCTATAAGGCCCATAACCTCTAAATACAGAAAAATACTAATTTCTGGTAAAAATATTATATGAAATTTTTGATTTAGTGTAAAAGTGTTCAAACACACCATAAACATATTTGGTACACTATACATATAATAAACACACAGCGACCAAAGTTCAATCACACAAGACAATTTTTTATGCATCAAATTAAAAACGTTTTATACGGCGGATTTTTGAACGATGGAACTTTTTATTACATTGATCGAACAGGGTGACTCAGTGTGTAATATATAGAACACATACACACATATATATCATACGTTAGCCGATATCGATAATAAGCAATATTAACCTCTGGGGAAGTACTTCCTTGACAACATCACACACGTCAATTTTTATTAAATCATAATAGCACATCATCCTCAATACAGAATATAGACACATATAACACATATTACAATAATATATAGGATAACGGGTTTTCAACTACGCATATAAATGTAAAAAAAACACAAAATTTTGAAATTCATAATATCTCATTCAACACATTATTTTTAAACACACATTAGAATAATGATAAACACATATTATGTAATGTATTGATATAGCATAAAAACTCCACAGACATGTTTTGAGATTGATTTCATGCATTGATGCGTTTCGCACATGTTCAGATTTCTATGTGATTATCAAACTGTACAAACACAGAAATCAACATACACACATATTTCACATTATATAATACTATTAGAAATATATTAGGTATTCATATATCTTATTCTATTAATCATAGCGAGAGAAAATATCATTATACATGTCCCATATCTCGTAAATTAAAAAAAAACACTCATCAACACAAAACAGACCCAATATTAGAAATTAAACGCTATAATCACTCATTCACTCATTAAAACTACATAGTAAACAGAACTATATACACAGACACAAAAATACACATATTTTTAAATAATATTATATATCAATCATAAACATATTCTCCTCATCTTGCATATTTTAATTCAGCAAATATTGCTTGTTATTAATATCATATTAAAATCTTTCCAATTATGGTGTGTACTGAGATTCAAAAATCAGAGCTCACTTTTGTGAAAAAGTGCGAATGATGTCCCACTTTTTTTGTGAAAAAGTGCCATATCCCCAAAAACATTGAAAGCCATGGTAACAACATGATCTATATTGTTGCTATTTTCGCATTTATCACATTAATTATCTCATTCATCATTTTGTTGCTTGTCAAGAGAGAAGAAATTGTCATCAGATTCACTCTCATGCAGCTCCTCAGATGTCCAGCGATGGTCATTCTCGAGAACTCCAGCATCATGGATTTATTTGCTGGAAACTATTCCTGCGAAGATGAAGCGAGTTCAGAGAAACACGTTAACTTCTCTAACGAAGTTGTCAACAAACTTGATGAAACAGTCATTGTTTGCCAGGAAGAAACGGGAAAGATCATCTCTATTAACAACTCTTTCCAAGCAATGTTCAATTTGAGCTCAGAAAAAATCGTTGGAAAGACGACAAAGGATTTCTTCGTTCCAGAAAGATTCACATGCGAAAGCAGACTTGAGAAAGTCTTCACACAGACAACAAACTTAGTTTTCATAAAAGAGAATAATGACAAAGTTTTCATTAAGTTCTCTTCAACTTCTGTCTCTGGAAACAGGATCTATTCAGGAAGAAACCAGACATAAAATGTTATGCATGAAAAATTTATAGCGGATGAGAAGGAGAAGTCAGATAAGATGCTCGCTTCGATTCTTCCAGCTTCTTTAGTTCCAAGAGTTCAAGCTGGAGAGAAGAACATTTCATTCTCTGTCAAGAGTGCAACAATTCTTTTCTTAGATGTTGTCGAATTCACACCATGGTGTGGATCTCACGATGTACAATACGTCATGAGAATGCTCAATATTATGTTCAAGGAATTCGACCAAATCACAAATGCTCACAAGACGATGACTAAGATCAGTTAGTAAAGGGAAATTCGCACTAGCTACGATTTCGCCGAGCTATTGCAAATTTTTAAAAGGTGACACCTTTACATGACAAATTCATGATAAAATTAATTTTACACAACAATTATAAAACAAACGTTATAAACAAATTTTAAAACTCCTGACTTTATAAAATCTAATCAATTTTTAAAATAATTTATTTTTTTTATTTCCTAAGTAAAGAATGAGTCAGTACATTTTTTATAAAATATTCCCCGAACGTTTACATAAGTTATTCATGAATGATGTAAAGCTGAGAAATACAAACTATGGAAAAAGAGACGATGAACCAGAATATATAACATTGCCGTATGATGTAAAATTTATCGCTTATGGGTCAACAGTAATGAAAAGAACCATATTTACATTTAATACTAAAAATTATTTCTACAGTGAATCAACAGAGGATATATTACATTAACACATATATGAATAAAGTGACAATATTAGAACTTGATAATCATAATCAGTATCCTTTATTCGGAGACGATGGAGCCGGTCATTACATAAAACCATTTAATCCTTATTGTTTGTTTTATTCGTGTTTACAAAGTTATATCGATGAATTCAATAAGTAATTCATGATAAAAATAATTTGGGTAGTTCACAGTGCATAGCGTCAAATAATGTGAAAATGTTTTATTAATAAACCCTATACCACGCGTAAACAGTCATGAACGGTGGCATGTAATCAGTACCAGAACCAGTGTCAGCAGTGTTTCCGTAAACTGAATGAGTGTAACTTCCATCATTATTCGTATAAGTATTTCTTTTATAAGGTGCTTTGTTTCTATCATCCCAGAAAATATCATTAGGAGTCGACATTGCATCAGTCATATAATTACTTTCGTATTTACCATGATTATAATCAAAATTTGAATAATAAGATGTCATTGAGTGTGCATGAGCTCCTGCTGTTGATGTTGTACCTGAAAAGTAGTGATTATGTGTCGGTAAGTTATTTACCGAAATCTTTTGACTTCCTCCTGTTTCTCTTGATGAGTTCGCGCAATATAAGAAACGATCAACTATTGGCTCCCATTCACCAAAACTGAATAATTGCCCGGGGTTTTGATTAAATATTGATGTGTAAATCGAACCAATAGGGTAAATCAAATTAAATAATTCATGATTTTTGATACGGAATGTTTCATAAATGTTTAATTGTTTCACCCTGAGGTTATTAAAACTATCATGTGTATGAATTTTGTCTGCCTTTGTTTCAATTCTATTTACTGCTTCTGTCAAATCTAATGTTGACGCTTTATCATTTAATTTATTCTTAACATCAATGATTCCCTGTTCCGTTTGTTCAATTCTTGATGGTAATTCATAAGTGCTATAATCTAATTGTTCCTTGTCGGCTTTATCATTCAGTGCATTCATGACATCCGCTAAATTTGATGTCAAAGTGTCAGTTATTACTTTATCCGCTTTATTGTTTAATGACTGTTCAACATTGATAATTTCATCATTATTTTTAATTATTACCGCCTTTGTTTTTAATCCGTCAATGAATTCAGGAATAACATATGTAGGAGCTTCTGGTGGTATAACTGTAGTTAGTAATAAGATGTTCGCATTATCCACGACTTCGCAGTGGCTTCTGCGAACATCTTTTTATATTATATTTACCGACAGAGTTAGTTTTACAAGCTAGGATCCCCCTATATAATTAATAAAATTTTGAATACTAACAACAATAACAAAATTTATAAATAATTTCCCTAATAAATAATTAATTCATAACTTAATAAATAACCTTTAAAAATAAAGCCCCTACGCTTACATTTGGGAATTAAAAAATCATAAATTTTGAAAATTATCGTTAAAAATAATTACTAGATAACCAGGTAATAAAAAATTAGGGAAAAGAATTTTATGAAGGACTAATGAAATCATTAACGTCAAAAATAATTTATGACAAACTAACTAACTAAGAAAAGAAAGCGAAAAGAAATGAGGGTAAGGAAATTTTGAAAAATAATTTTAGTGGTTATGAGAGAAATTTATTCAGTTTTTGAAAAAAAAAATAATTTATGACAAACTAACTAACTAAGAAAAGAAAGCGAAAGGATTTGGGGGTAAGGAAATTTTGAAAAATAATTTTAGTGGTTATTCTGATTTCTTTTCTTCCTCTTCTTTCTTCTTAGCTTCTTCTTCCTTCATTCT
>JALKBU010001127.1:0-16338 GCA_023091735.1 Trichomonas tenax | reverse complement strand
AAAACTTGCAATGAACAAAGAGAAATGGATGATGTGCTATCGTCAGGATGCTGATAGCACAAATAACATCCTTCACTATAAGGCCACAACTACTCATAATGAAGTCTTCTTTGGCTTCCAACATTGAATTCAATCCATTTCAACCTATTGACACTTTTCCATTTTTCCCGCGCAAACACTTCACTTTCCTTTATTTTGACATTCTGACTTTATATGTCAAAAATAAGTTGCATGTCAGAAAAGCACGTTGTTCTATTTTGTCCCAGTCCCAAATTCAGTGACGCCTGATCTCCGCCAACCATAATATGAGGAGTTGTCTTTTGTGGCCTTTTCTATATACTATACACACATTTCCTATATCATTCTTATCATTAAATCGAAGAACTAAATTTTAACGGATTTTTTGTGATACAACACGACAAAAAATGTATTTACATGTCATATTTTACATTTACTAAAAATATCTTGCTCAAACAAATCCAAGCTCAAGCTGAAAACTATGGTAGCTAGCAGATAATCCCATTGAATATAGTGGAAGTTATATTAACTTGAAGACTTTAAAGTGTGATTATAATTTAAAATCAAACAGGACGATATATTAGTTATTACAATAAAAATGTGTTTAGAACCTAAAAATCCATATAAACATTTCAAAAATGATTTCTTATGGTATCGATAATGTTTATTATTATTTACAAATGACAAAAAGTGTCAAATTCCATGATGTGCAACAATTTTCGTATTCTTAAGGATGATTGATAAAATACACAGTTGAGAATGATTCAAAAGGAAAAGCCAAAGTGAGTCTTAATGATTCTAATACCAAATACATATTTGATTTTCCATGTGATTCATCAAATGATTGCACTGATTATGCATTGATTTTAGAGCCAAGTTTGTATAAAATAGAGTTATATGGAGCCTCAGGAGGAATGGAGAATGAACCAACAAGCATTTATCAGGATAAAAATGGTAATTGCATGTCCAATATCGATTCTTTATTGAGTGGATCAAACTGCAATTGCCTCAACAAAAGCAGTCGCTCAGGTGCAGGAGGATATGTCTCTGGCCTTTTGCTACTGACTCGCAAAGCAACCGCATACCTGATGATAGGAGGACAAGGAAAGTTCGCTCCCTATGCATTAGGAGGATATGGATTTGGCGGAAGAGGAATGATGGATGGTCAAAGTGGTGGCGGCGGAGGTCAAACGAGTTTATCCTTCGAAAAGAATGACCTCTGGCATCGTGTTATTGTTAGTGGGGGCGGCGGTGGGGCCGATAATGGATATGGAGAGTATCATAGCTCTGATGATGGTTCAGGTGGATCTGGAGGTGGTTTAACAGCTCAGGGATGGTGGGTTGAAGGTGTTTATCATGGATCGTACGTTGCTAATTCAACGTTTGGCTTCACTTTTGGTAGTGGAGAATCTGCAACAACACAAAAGTCAAAGAATCCATACGGAAAACAATCTGATAATGGATATCCTGATAGACCAGGAGCAGGAGCAGGCTGGTTTGGTGGTTTTTCAAGTCATGATGGAAATGGTGGCGCCGGTGGTGGGAGTTCATGGGCTCTCACGAATGACGCCATCATCCCCAAAGGAAACATCGATGCACATGACAGCTCATACAATCTGCTCGGCAGCCATCCATATGCATTTGACAATCACAGCCCATATCTCTTTGGCGATGTTAAACACTATCCCGGTGTTTGGAGCGGCAATGGCAAAGCCATCATCACAATTATCAATGTCCAGAATGTTGCTTTTAAGCCATGTAGCAATAACTGTATTCGCTTTATGAAATACTTATTACTGACCATAACGCCAACTATCGATATTAATTCTTAAACTTTACAATAAACAATGATATAAAACTAGTGTCAAAACGACATTATTTTTATTGCTTAATTAATAACATATTCATTGGTTATTGCGTCGAAAGATGGTTCCAGATTGAATGTAAATATCTCCGAATCTAAATATGTGTTTAAATTCCCATGTGACACATCTGATGATTGTGCTGATTATAAGTTGGTATTAGAGTTTGCATTCTTCAAATTTGTGCTATATAAGGCCTCTGGAGTTGCGTGGAATAATATAATATCAAGATAAAGATGGAAATTGCTTTTCTCAATATGATGATGAAATTTTTGGTATTATCTATTGTTTAATTGTATTCGAGAATGCAAAACTTCACAAAGTATGCAATACGTGGATCAACTCCTTTGCTTGATGCTGCACGTTTTAACAACGAAAATTCTTAATTGTTATTCCTGACTTGCAAACTCTTTTTAAAAGTGCCTCTTTTCACGTTATCTCTGAGTTCAGTGATTTTTTTTTAATATATTGTCCGCAAAAACTAATGTCCACTTGTTGTCAACTTTGAGACCTTTGTTGACCAAAAAGTTCTTTATTAATTTATCTTCATACTTTACTCAATGTAAACTTCAGAAAAAGTTTTTTTGACTTTTTGGTTTTTGCGGCCTTCAAAACGTGATCGGGAAGGAGGCCCTGTGTTAACCCAAGACCTCGCGAGTATAAAGAATGTTTAATGGTAGGGCACCCATGCCAAAATGGAATGGAATTGAGCTGTATTTTCGCCCAAAAATATCGTATGTCGAAAAATCACACGAGCTGGGATGTGATGTAACTGAGTGCTGTGCATCAACCTTAGGTCCTTTGTGCACAGCCATTCTTATGGCAAGATATTAAGAAAAACTGCGAATTGCCCCTTTACGATATATATAGGGTGTCCGGAGGTGCGTGCGTATCTCGAGGCCAGAGTGTGCTAGAAAGATTCTGATTGCATAAGATTATAGTTTAGTCATAGTACATCCCTACTATTCTTAACCACCCAGTCTAATCTTGTAAACCACTCATTAAAAACGTTTTGCAAAATTTTTTGAAAAATTGCCTTGCAAATTTTCTCCACTTTTTCCAAAACCTCTTCGCCAGGCTCACATGATACTACTTTTAACCTAAGTTTGATATCACCGAATAGGTAGAAGTCTGAGGGTGCTATATCTGGTGAATAAGCTGGGTGAGGAAGGATATTGATGCCGTTGCGCTCGCAAAAATCTTTGACACATTTTGCAGTATGGGGTCTGGCATTGTCCATATGGAGATGGATGATTGTTTGACGACTCCTGCTCTCCGACTTGTACATATGAACGATCCGTTGTAATATATTGTTAATAAAGTATGTGCTGCAGAACTTGACACCCTTTGGAAGAAGATCTATGAAGAGGATCTTATTCCGTATCCATACAATTGTCAACATGCATTTTTTTGACGAAATCATCTTCTTTGGCCTTGTTGGCGGTTTTTCATTCTCCTGTACCCAGATGCTATCATAACTGTACTCGAAATAAAACCAGAACTCATCAAGGGTTATAGTTATGTGTCGCTTGCGTTTCAGGTTTGCACTCAGCTCATTGTGAAGTTCAGCTGCAAGTTCAACTCTATTTTTTTTTCATTTCAGAGTCTAACTCGTGTGACACCCATGTTAAATGCTTGTTTTTCATCAGCATTATACCCTTAAGGTAATCATAAATCGTGCTCTTTGGAATCTTTGTGAGCTTGGACAACTCAAGCACTGATGCAACTGGCTGTTTTTCCAGTGCTTTGAGAATCGCCCTAATGATTAATTGAGACGGACTGATTTTGTCAGATTTTGCTCCGGGCGGACTTTCAATTTGCAATCTTTTTCTCTAAAGGATCCTGCACACTGTAGAGTAGCTAGGACAACTGTCGGGGAAGAAATGTTTCAGTTCTTCCATAATTTCTTTCTTTGTTAGGTTCTTGGCGTCGAGATAATAAACAATCAATTTGAATTCCATTAAAAAAATGAAAAATAAACCGACCTTAACACCAAAAAATTGGGGGTAATTTTTACAAAACAGGGTCGAACATGATATTAGAATATGATTCAGGGCTTGATATTACTATATGTTTAAGTGCATCATTAGCTCTATATGTGGGTGTTAGTTGCAGGTTTCTATCATATTCGTGCCTTGAGATACGCATGCACCTCCGGACACCCTATATATATTTGATCAATGAAAAATTCAATTAGTTAACATTGATCATTTTTGATCTTGCGATCATATTAAACACTAAGATTCAAACTTATTTGCGCATTTCCTAAATATTTAATAAAAATAATAGAATCTAGTTGCCAAGTATTTTTTTTTGTTGCTAAATTTGTCAAAAAAATGGAAGAAGGCGGCAACTTTGGACGCAGTGAAGTTCTAGGTCGCCGCTGGATCGACCAGATCAGATTTGCGTTCATGGAAGCTTCCGGCGGCAACGAGAAGCTCCAGATGAACTACGAACAGTGGATGAAATCAAGATTTCGATATTTAATCGAGCAACGTGAAGTCACTGATGGTGAAATGAATATGTTTTACAAAAGAATGGACGAAAATGGCGATGGTTTTATTACATGGGATGAATTAATCCTATTTATGAATTCGAAAATCAATTCTTTCCCGGGAAATACAACAAAACACTTAGGAATTGACTATGAGGCACCACAAGATTCATATTCTATCATAGAAAAAGACATAAAACCCGCTTTTCAGACAATTTATCTTCAACGAAAAAACGAAATCGTTACTTTGTCAACAGAACAGGTAGTTTTCTGGGATTTGAGCGATTGCAGTGTGATGCAGATTGTGAACAGCCCAAATTTAGTTGGAATGCAATTTATATCAAATTTAAACTTACTCGCTGTCATTAAATCATCACCAGAAATAGATTTCATCGATATTAATACACATTCTTTTACTCAAAACACAATCTTACCCAATGAAGATATTTTAACAAATATTCCAAGTTGTTCATTAATAGATAAAAACGAGAATTTACTGATTGGATTCGAAGATGGACATATTGAATCCATAAAAATTAACAAAAATAACAATAATGCGATATCTGCAAAATTAAACGCAAATTTCGACCATCATACGGAGAAAGTCAGTAAAATGTTGTGGATAGATGATGAAAACTGTTATTTATCAGCATCTTATGATACAACAATCGTTATGTTCAATAATCAATCGATTTTATATAAAATCAATGTTAATTATTCCATAACGAACATTGTCTACGACACAGTTTCTCGGAATGTTTTCTTCGCAACCAATGATCATTACTTTGGGTATTGGCGCACATTGACATCAGTTTTCAAGATCAAAGATCTCCAATTGACGAAACTCGTTAACTTATTTATTGTTTCTTTATCGAAGCGCAAATCATTGCTTATTGCTACAAATACAGAGAACTTCTACATGACATGGAAGCTCCCAGAAATCACATCAATTGGTAATTGGATATACGGAAATATGCACGATGATTGCATTCCAACATCAGGCATTGTTTTATCTTCGTGCATTTATCTCATTGGAAGTTTCATGTCAAAGTGGAGAATTAATTTAACAGTCCAAACAGACAAAATATTTAACGAGCCGCTTGTTGGAATAACATATTCAGGACACGGGGCTCCCAATCACCTTTTGACGATCAGCAACAAAGCAGAGTGCATCTTTTGGAATTATTTCGTTGGAAACATTGATCATCGCCAAAACATCACTTATGGATCAGAAGTATTGTGTTGGTCCGTTGATGACACTCACAGTCTCCTCTGCATTGCAACGGCTGATGACAGGTTCATTACCATCAATGCTATCAATGGCCATCATATTTCAAATTGCACACTTGGATTCAGTGGCAATCCAACGACTCACGTCACTCACACACGCATCGATGGAAAGCCTCGTCTTTTAATAGTTGAGAATTCTCAGTTGCTTCTTTACGAGGATCACGCAAATGGGCAATACATGTATATCAGGAACTATCAACGCACAAAATCTCCATTTGTGAAAATATGCGTTTTAAAGTCTCGTTTGTGTGTTTCTACACACGAAGATAAAACAATTTTCTTGTGGGACTTCACAGACACATTACAGAAGTTGATATTTTCAATCCCAACAACAGCGACATCCATTTGTGATATTGATTCGAG
The DNA here is from genome assembly GCA_023091735.1 of Trichomonas tenax. Classification (NCBI taxonomy): domain Eukaryota; phylum Parabasalia; order Trichomonadida; family Trichomonadidae; genus Trichomonas; species Trichomonas tenax. The sequence continues at coordinate 10,311 of JALKBU010001127.1, read as the reverse complement.
CGAAGATAATTTCCTCATCGGAGGTGAGGATGGAAACTTATACGTTATGTTAGTAAATCAAGCAACTCCAATTTACTCATTCAGCGCATTCAAGATGAAGATAAAGAACTCTATTACTTGCATCACATCTCGTAATGGACTTTATGCAGTTTCCAATGACTCCGGATATGTTAAAATCTTCAGCATTGCCGAGAATATTGAAGAGGTTGCTTTCTTTAGAGCACACTCAAGAACTGTTGATTCCATTGTCTTCGTGAAGGACGACAAGTTAATGATTTCTTCCGAGGGCCACGTAAGCATGTTCGCTTTAAATCCGCCAATGTATATCGGTGAACTTGGATATCACAACACATGGGATGCTGAAGGTCAATCAGCGTGGAAGAAATGCGATTTTATTGCGCAGTTCGATATTTCTCAGTTTGAGGATTCATCGAATAACGTTATTAAAGTTGAAGAACTCACCATTAGAGAGCCAACAATTCGTCTTGAAGACTGCGATGCTGCTCCGAGATATGCTGAAGATGTTCCGCCTCTCAACATTGGTGCAGTGATGAACATGATTCAAGAGATCGATCAAAGCGATGATGATGACTTCAGAATCACCAAAGCTGCAAAAACTCAGAAAGTTCAGCCATTGACGACTCTTCCGAGGATCGTTCGCCCTTCTTTGCCAAAACATCCACTGGGTCTTCCGTTATTCCATCCTGATGGAAATCAGACAATCAAGATCATCGAGACAGCTCGACAATATAAACAGATTAAGCTTCCGGACAGAAGATTCAAATCAGGAAGAACATATGCAGGTGTTCATTTTAATGTTTGATATATTAAAAAAAAATGTTTTTAGTGTTTTATTATAATATTACAAACAAATTCTAAACTGATGTGCAAAAGGGAGTACCAAAATGACCCACAGAAAATTCAATGAGTTCTCACAAATTTCAGTGGTACTCCCTTTTGCACAACAGTTTATATTAAAATGATAGATCATCACCGGGTCCTTTTATTTGACCAGGACCAGGAAGATCATTGATATTCACCCTAAAACCTGCCTTTATCAATGCATTTCCGACTGTTTGAACAACAGCACCGATGTCAACAGTGAGATTCTGCTCTCTGTTATAGACATAGCATTTATTGAGTCCTCCGCAAGCCAGCGATTTGCATTTCTCCGGCCAGCGTGCGTCAGATCCAGGGAAAGGATTCTTTTTTGGATACCATATGAAATAATTAACGCCTGTTGCATTACTGAGTTCAGAATAAACATCGTGTCTATAGAAATTATACAAATGGAGCTCAACAATTGATGTTGACTTCCTCATGTATAGAGAATTAACCAAATCTCCCCCATGAACACTTACTAAAACGTCAACATTGATCATTTTAGAAACAATCTTGTTTCCCGAAATTTTGTAAAAATCAGGAATCTCAAAAATCGCATCTTTGAAGTAATGCGTAAGATTATTATACATGTCATCGAAATTAGATATCTGCCTATTTCCCTTCGCTCGCTTGCAAACCAATATAATCGGCTTAGAGTTCTTTAGCTCATCTTCATCGTAATAATTATATAAATATTTCCTAAACTCATCAATGTTGAAATGATCGAACCAATAATCGGGTCCTCTGCATTTATTAACTGGATCATATCCAGATCTATACATTCCCCAAACACCAACGTGGAATGTTTTATAAACGTAGTCCTTCTTAACGTCTTTAATTCGTGAATTATAAAGCGTGAAATAAAGCGAATTTAATGGACCGTTGAAATATCGCGGATGCAATGTGATTGGAATAATTCTTCTGTTTTTGTTGAAATAGAAATACCATGAGTGCCAAATAGGTAGGAAACCTTCGAGAACGTAATGCCACACCATGTGCATGTTAATAGAATGCACAAAGTATTGATATTCTTCATTTTTGTGTGTGAGATTATTCGGCATTTTTCCAACAATTGTTTCAATGCGAAATGGAGGCTTTTCTCTATTTGCGAGTCCATTGAGTCTTATTTCATATTTATTGAGAGAGATATTATACGGCACGTATATCCTCCCTTGATATGTGTTAACATAATGCAAATCTTTGAATGTGCAAATCATATAATTTAAGTAAGTGGAGCAGTTTATACGTCCATTGGAACATAGTGATGTCTTTTGTAGCAATGTGACATTGTTTTGGTCGATAATATCAATGAATTGAGGACCTTTGAAAATGCATGGAATTTTACAGATATCATTCTCACAGAACTTATCCATATCGCCACTACCTTCTCCATAATTGTTATGTATGAAGAAATGATATGGTTTATATGAATAATCTAAAATAATTGAATCAGATTCTTGAGAATCTAAAGATCCATCGATATTGAATGGACGAATGAGTTCTATCATCACTAAATATATCAACATCTCGGCGAAAAGAATGATTTTGTTGTGAAATGAAACATTCGCTCTTATCATTGTCACTTTTCATTTTTAATATTTTCACTTTTTTTCAACTTTTACAATGATAAATGAAAGTAATTGAGAACGATTTAGAGTATAGAGGAATATTTTATTTTTATGGAATCGAAAATTAGACTCCAATCTTAAGGCAATCGGATGGAAAGGAACAAATTATGATTATTTATATAAAAAACCTAAACAAGATTCACTCGAAGAATCCGATTCTAATCTTCCCATTTACTTTACTTTTGATTTTGGAGATTATTTAATAATGCCACATTTTTACGAATTATCATCAAAATTAAGAATGACCCCTCCTACACAATGGATCATTTATGGGTCCATTGATAATATTACATGGACACAATTACATGAAGTTAGTTACTCAAAAGAGAATGCAACAGATTTTTGCGGATTTAAAAGTGATTATCTTCCTCGATGCAATGAATCAGTTACCAGAAGATATTTATCAAACAGTTTGGTATATTCTCGATACATAAAAATATCTGTTTTTGAAGATATATGCAATTTATTGTATCCAGATGTGAAATCTAATCCATTTAGAGTTACATGTATTGAATTCTATGGATATCTCTCATTAAAGAATAATATTTATTTGATGCATTGCCCTACTATACATTCCATGCCTCACTATAGATTACAATATTCTATTGCTGTTTTTATATCGATCGCAACTTAAAACGGTTTCAATAAGGTTTAAAATTAGCACTTTTCATATTTTATAATGTAATATGAAACTCATTGAGGATGAATTAGAATATAGAGGAATATTTTATTATTTAAAGAATAGAAATCTTGATTCGAGTCTACAAGCTATAGGATGGAAAGGAACAAATTATGATTATTTATATAAAAGCCCAAAGCAAAATGCAAATTTAGAATCTGATTTGAATCTTCCAATCTACGTGACATTTGATTTTGGTGATTATTTAGTAATGCCACATTATTATGAATTATCATCGAATTATGGCTTCACACCTCCTACAATGATAACACCACATGGATGCAACAAACTTTTGTGGGTTTTCGAGCGACGTTAAACAGAGATGCAATGAATCAGTTACGAGAAGATATCTATCAAACAATTTAGTTTATTCTCGATACATAAGAATATCTGTTTTTGAGGATAGAACAAATTTATTGTATCCAGATGTGTCCACTCAAACTTCATTTAGATTTACAGGCTTTGAATTCTATGGATATCTTTTATCGAAGAATAATGTTTATTTGATGCACTGCCCTACTGTATATTCCATGCCTCAATATAGATTACAATATGCTATTGCAGTTTTTATTTCAATCGCAATTTCAATCATTATATAATTTTACTTTAAATATTATATAATGATATTTGAAACTAATTGAGAAATGAATTATGTATAAAAGAATAAGGCATTTATTGGTCCCCAGACTAATTTTTTCATGTTGAAATATCAAAGTGATTCGGCTTTTCTATAAACCAAAATTGTGATGCATATCAAGGATCTGCTTTTCTTTATTTGCACGTAAATAGAATGCCAGATGAATCTATAATATGTCGTTTTATTTGTTTCAACGGCTTCAATGTTCACTCAATTATTATTCTTTCATTGGTTTTTATTTTTATGTCAAAACATGATATATTATCTATCAATTGCTTATTTATTCTAATAAACTTTGCTATAGATTGGACTTTTCCATTTAGATTAGAAGATAAAACAAATATTTGTTATCTTCAATATTGACTCTAAACAAAACGAAGCTAGTCATTGAATAATCTATCAATTGGAAGTTTAAATTCAAACACCATGTTAAGATAAAAATATATGATTTATTTTTTTATTTTTTTTTAATCTTTTGCGGCCTTTGCCTTTTCTAATTCATTTATGTATAAATTGTTTTTCAAATTATAAAATGCATAACCTTTATCGAATGGAAGCAGTGCAGAATCAATATATCTTTTTCTGTAACATATTTCCAGATTAATTGTCGCCTTTTCATATCTAACATTAGCGAGCCATAAAGGAAATTCTTCTTCTTTCTTGTTTCTGTAAGGAGCATCTTTCGGAACACTTATTTTAATTCAAGTAAAAATTTGAACTCATTAATTTAGATCGCCAGTTTCCTTTTGTATTCGTTTGTACTTTTGGTAATTCTTGTTTTGGTTCTTCAGGAACAGGTTTAACTTCTTCATGTGAAACTTTTTGCTCAGCTTCATGTCCCTCAGGAACTCTCTCATCAGGTTCATACACCAAATCATTATATCTTGCTTTCATCTTTTTATGTTTACCGTACAATTTGGCATAATTAAGTTCAAGTTCAAACAGATGTTCCCAAATTAATTGTTGATCTGTAAAGTAAACTGTCTGACCTTGTATTTCGCGTTTTCCGTTACTTTTTACAACCTGTTCACTCACTGTCGGCCCCTTCTTTTTAGTAATTCTTGTATTGCCATTTTTGAAAGTTTTGACATTATAGTATTGATTCTCGATTCCGTTTTTAGAGTTTTCAATAATGATTCTCTTTTCATCGTCCATCAATTTATCGATTGATTTATTCTCAATTTGTTTAATTTCTGGTTCCTTTTCTTCCTCAACTTCATTTTCAACTTTTATTTCGACAACTTCTTCAGTCATTATTTTAATCTTCAATGCATTCAATAACTCGGTCCTTTGATCGATGAATTGCTGAATTGTTTTTGAATCTTCTCATAACTTCAGTTAGTAATTAGATGTTCGCATCCCTCGTAGCTTCGCCACGAGTTCTACTAACATCTTTTTATATAATTACTGAAATCACAAATTATAAAAACAATAATTTATTAATACTAATATTTACGATAGAGTTAGTTTTACAAGTTAGGGTCCCCCATATAGAAAATAAATTTTTGAATTGCTTACAAATTAACGTTAAAATTAATTTTGAAACTAATGACTTTATAAAATTTATTCAGTTTTTGAAAAAAATAATTTATGACAAACTAACTAACTAAGAAAAGAAAGCGAAAGGATTTGGGGGTAAGGAAATTTTGAAAAATAATTTTAGTGGTTATGAGATAAATTTATTCAGTTTTTGAAAAAAAAATAATTTATGACAAACTAACTAACTAACTAAGAAAAGAAAGCGAAGGGCTTCGCCCACGCCCTAAAGGGCAAGGATTTGGGGGTAAGGAAATTTTGAAAAATAATTTCAAAATAAACTTATTTAATAAACCCTATACCACGCGTAAACAGTCATGAATGGAGGCATGTAATCAGTACCTGAACCAGTGTTGGCAGTGTTTCCGTAAACTGAATGAATGTGACTTCCTGCATGATCAATGATTAAACCCGTGTTATATTCTCTGGAATCTGATGAAATATCATAACGTGAAATTGTTTCTTTTCCTCCGTTACCACATCCGTAATAACCTCTATTACTTATTAAATGAGTATGAGCTCCTGCCATTGATGTTGTACCCGAAAAGTAATGATTGTGTGAAGGTAAGTTATTTACTGTAATTTTTTTACTTTCTCCTGTTTCTCTTGATGAATTAGCGCAATATAAGAAGCGATCAACTATTGGCTCCCATTCACCGAAATTGAATAATTGTCCGGGGTTTTGATTAAACATTGACGTGTAAATCGAACCAATTGGGTAAATCAAATTAAATAATTCATGATTTTTGATACGAAATGTTTCATAAATGTTTAATTGTTTTACCCTGAGGTCATTAAAACTATCATGTGTATGAATTTTATCTGCTTTAATATCAATTTTATTTACTGCTTCTGTCAAATCTAACGTCGATGCTTTATCATTTAATTTATTCTTTACGTCAATGATTCCTTGTTCCGTTTGTTCAATTCTTGACGATAATTCATGAGTGTTATAAATCAAATCATCATTAATTTTTTGAATTTCTGTTTTGTCAGTTTTAGTTTGTAATGTGTTATTAATTGTTTGCACATCATCATTAACTTTTTGAATTTCTGTTTTATATGCCTTTGTTTCAATTTTATTTACTGCTTCTGTCAAATCTAACGTCGATGCTTTATCATTTAATTTATTCTTAACGTCAATGATTCCTTGTTCCGTTTGTTCAATTCTTGACGATAGTTCATGAGTGTTATAATCTAATTGTTCCTTGTCGGCTTTATCATTCAGTGCATTCATGACATCCGCTAAATTTGAAGTTAAAGTGTCAGTTATTACTTTATCCGCTTTATTGTTTAATGACTGTTGAACATCAATTATCTCATTATTGTTTTTAATAATTATCGCCTTTGTTTCTAATCCATCTGTGAATTCAGGAATAACATATGTAGGAGGTTCCAGTGCTATAATAGTTTCAGTTCCATCTTCATTTTTAATTGTTTTACCTTCCTTTCCTTCTTTCATAAATCCCCTAATTTCATGAACCGTTAAGCGTTCGATGTTTTGATGTTCATGGTTGACATTTGCCTTATTATTTAATTCTGTCATTAAGTCTTTATCATTAATATCTATTTCCTGAGTATATATTTTACCCACTTTTATATTTGTCTGTTCTGGTTCTTCTTCTAAAAATTCAGTGTCGTGATCATCGGGATATTTTGTGAAAGACGTAAGATTATCCTTGATTAAACATATCTGACGCAATAACTCAGCAACTGTGAATGTAATAGTTAAATCATTATTTCTTTCTGTTCCTTCAAATATTATATTATTATCTTTTATGACTTGATTTTTATAATTTAATAACACACCGTAACGAGGATATAATTTATTAAATTTTTCAGCAATTGTGAGTTCATGTATTTCCTCTTCAGGTGTTTCATTTTCATTAACAGCACTTAATATTACACTACAACTTTCAACAAACAAAACGTTCGAAATGTATCAAACCAACTTTCAAATCAAAATTTTTAAAATTCAAAATTCAATTTTTAAAATTCTATTCTTGCCATTTTCATTTTTTAAATTTATTTTTAGCCACATTTGCTCAAACAAGCCTTCAAAAACACAAATTTATGAAAATTGAAGCCCCACAAACTCAAAAAACAATGCAAAACATGTGCACGGCGGCCAACTTTAGTTGGCCAGAGTGCACAGTGTGTGTGTATATTGATTCACTCAAATTTTCAACATTTTCATATAAACTATGTGTGTATTTCTTCGTCTTCTTTTCATTATGTGGTTTAATTGTAGAATAAGCGAATTCCTCCCTTACCATCTCATTCTGCTGATATCCTGTACTCCTTCCATTACACATTATCTCTAACTGGTCTATAATTTGGTTTGAGCTCGTAATTACTGTTGCAAATTTACATAAATGGTTTGGATCATTAAATGTACGCTTTAATCCTAACACTTGTATTTTAAGTCTAACGAGGAAGGTTAAAAATCCATCTGTTAATTGAGTTATGTCAAAATCTGAATGTGTTATAGCTATGCGTGTTTCCTGACCTTCATTAAATGGAGCTGATTGATCATGACAATCCGCAGTCCTTAATTGAAAGTTTCTCATACCATCATTTACTTGTATTAAATTTTTCAAATTTTCGAAATATTGGGCAACGTTACCAGTTTTCAAATCATTCTTGTTCATTCTCACGTTGAATGCACTGTTCATTTATGAAGAAATAAAAATTTATGTTTAACTCATAAAATTATTTAATCTAAAATATGGCTTGGGGCTTTTGGAATAAACTAAAAAGATTAGGTAAGAGGACTTGGTACCGCTATCGAAACGGGCGTAAATGTTGGTTCTGGTGTTGTCGATGATTGGAGCGGTTCAGGTGATGGATCAATAGCTCGGCAAGTTATTAAAGACGCTGGTGGATGGCTTCAGCAACTACTTAAGAAATAAATGTATTTTCGTAAATTATATTAAATTTATTTTTCATCATTAATTAATTCCGCCCCTGTCGGAGCCACTTTGACACAATTTGACTCCTTTGAGGGGCTAAGGGGTTAATGGAAAAAGTTATTGAGAAATGGGTTTTGGAATTAATGATATTAAGCTAATTTTAACATTGGTGATAAACATATATGAAGTAGTTTTTTTAGAATTGCTGTTGTAAATTGTTTTTGTGGAGGGAGAGGAACGGAGAAACGAGCCCTACGCTGAAGAATTTTAGGTGCAACTCAAAAACACACTTCATATACTACTCACCCATATCCAAACTAATATGCAAAGTTGGAACGTTAAAGAAAAGCATTATCTTACTCAGGCAAAGAAACGATTTAGAGCAAATTGCCGCCAATTCTTTGAGCAAAGCAATAACGACTTAAGTATATAATCCACAGGGCCTGGAAGACCATATCCTGAGGTCAAAGCATAACAACGCCTTCCAAAGCAGCATTTCAAGTGATCGCATTGAGATTTTCGAATAATTTTTAGCTGATCATGCTTTGTAATTCATAATAACATTACAAATCAAATAAAAATAAGTCACAGTAATTTCAACAAAAAATTTATGAAAAAGATACAGGAAATCATGCAGAAAACATATACAGATACAAAATCATAATTGTTCGCAAATTTCATAACAAAAAATCATTCGCATCCATCATTAATGTACTAAAATATTTTCGCAGCAAAAAATCATGAAAACTGTCAAAAAGATATCGAACAAGGAAACGTAAATCAATCTAAAATTATAAAATCGACAAAAATGGACTCTGCTCAATACAGAGGCACTGAAATCGAAAAGAAAATTTGATAAAACTTTTTGAATGAATTTTAAATTTAATTTCAATATGTTCACAAAATATTATTCATACTCTCAATCTTTTGAAAAGTAGGTCAATCACTAATATGTTATCAATACTTTTTAACATATTTTTAATGTTTTAATGTGTAAAAAAATTGAGAACATTCAATATTAAAGTTTACAAATTCCCATAGAGCTCTACTGTAGGATTCTTCTTGGCCAACATTTTACGATTATCAGACGTTAATCACAAACAACATATGCTTCAATTCATCTATATATACGACAAATAGTATATTTGGATAAAATTTCATTGTGAAATTTTTGAATGATTTCAATTTTCTTTCAATCAACAGTTTCCGCTTTTTTGCGCAATAATCGCGAACGACAGTATATGTAGATCCTTTATTCAGATAAATTAACAGATATTTTTGACAGTGTTTGGCGGTTATAATTGAAAACTTGAATTCATTCAAAAAAGTTTATAACCATAAATGTTTCTCCTTGTTGGATTCTCGCTTTCTACAGAAATATTACAACCAGTATATAGAACCTATACTGATGATTTTTCTAACTTCGATATCTACTACGGTTCAAATCAAATCCAAACAACTTATGGACATTATGGATGGTGCACTGAATACCAGATTGATGGCAAGCCATGGACACGACTGAAAGGTCAAAACTCCGGTAAATCCACTTACACTGATGAACACGGCAAAATTGAATGGCAAACCATTTTCACATATCCTTTAAATAACAACTATCTTTTGATCACATTCCGTGCAAATAACACCGGAACAGAACCTCATAGAATCAACTTTAATGCTTATGCCGATATTCAGATTCATTATAATGACCATGCAACCGTTTATTGGTATGGCGGCCCCACTCAGAAGCGAGGTATCACGATGACAGATCCTCACTCCCAGTACACCCTCACCATCCTTGCTAAGGATGGTCTTGGCGTCACAAATTATGATACGCTTTAGTTCGGTCAGTGGGAAGGTCGCTATAACCGCCACCAACTCGAGAACACAGATATTACTATACTCCAAAATACAGACTCTGCTTTCTCCATCGGATGGAAGAATCGTGTTATCTATCCAGGACAAGTTTATGACATTTCCGTTATGATGGGTGTTGGCGCAAACCTTATCAACCCACCAGTTATTTCGCTCACAAACAAT
>JALKBU010001126.1:0-16365 GCA_023091735.1 Trichomonas tenax | reverse complement strand
AAGATATTTATGACACTTTTTATAAAGGTGACAATTTGCCCGCGCAAAAAGTGACAGTTTATTCATGAAAAGTGACTTTAAGGTTCCCCTGTCACTTTTTGGTGTTCACTTTTGTCATAGACTCATTCCTAAGCTTGCCTTAACGTTTCCATTTTCTAACTTCACATATTTAACTTTATTTTTTTAGTCTTAAACGTTGCAATATCGAAAGTAAACAACCCTGACGTTTATTTTATCAAAAATTAAAAATATAAATTTTATATCAGAAATGGTATTTAATAAATTAAAAGGAAATGGGTTATATGATATTTATAGTATTTCATCACATCCTCATTTTTCATATTTTTGAACCACATTTTAAACCTCCTCATTGGTCTCTTAATTTCATATTTTGCCAAATGCTTTACTGTTGTTCCATTACATATACACACCGCAGAATCTAAATAAGCATCCTTTTCCACGAAATTTGCATGACATACTATATCACTGGGAAAAACTCTGTTAATATTTACCTTCACTTCTTCAACCCCTATATATTTTTTATATTTTGAATTGCTAAACTCTGGCGGTGATACGAACTCCAGTTTATCAGACCGTAAATATGTTTTCGTTAATTCCTCCATTTATTGGAAAATAAAATATCATTAAATTAAAAAATTTATTGTATCATTAATGATACAATCGTATCCATCAAATGAATAACCTGCATTACTTCTTTCACATTGGAAATTAATCATAAAACTTGATTCATCGCTTAACGGGTTCTTATATCTATTTCCTGTCTGTTTTTCATTCTTTGGAATCGTTAATGAGTCCTCATATTCTTTAGTACATCTCAACCCACTTGATAAATCAGACTCTATTAATTGATACTGCAAAAATCTTGCTCCTTGAGTACTAATCACTTGATCTGGTATATTTCGGCCATTAACAGTTAGCTGTACGTTATCATAAATCGGATTTTCGAATACTGTATAATCGCAATTCGTGTTTCCTGGCCTTCATTAAATGGGGCTGATTGATCATGACAATCAACCGTTCTTAATTGAAAGTTTCTTGTTCTGTCATTTATTTGTATTAAATTTTTCGAATTTTCGAAATACTGGGCAACGTTGCCGGTTTTCGTTTCGTTGTTGTTCATTCTCACCTTAAATGCACTGTTCTTTTATGAAGAAATAAAAATTTATATTTAACTCATAAAATAATTTTTTATTTAACTAAAAATATGGCTCGGGGCTTTTGGAATAAACTAAAAAGATTAGGAAAGAGAATAGGTCGAGGCATTAAAAACGCGGCCACTAGGGTGAATGACAAAATAATAAAATCAGTTGTTAAACCTGGCATTGGTACCGCTATTGAAACTGGCGTAAATGTTGGTTCTGGTGTTGTCGATTATTGGAGCGGTTCATGTGACGGATCAACAAATCGGCAAATAATCAAAGACGCTGGCGGTTGGCTTCAGCAACGACTTAAGAAATAAAATTTTTTCGTAAATTATATTAAATTTATTTTTACTCATTAATGTGCCCCAGTCGGTACCACTTTGACGCAAAGTGCCACCTTTGTGGAGCTAAGGGGTAAATGAAGAAAGTCGTTGAAAAAGTTATTAAATCATAAGTGGGTTTAAGTAATTTTTATAATTTGCTTATATCATATATGAAGTGTGTATTTTAGGTATGCTGTTGTAAATTGTTTTTGTGGAGGGAGAGGAATGGAGAAACAAGCCCTACACTGAAGAATTTAAGATGAACCTCAAATACACACTTCATATACTACTCGAATAGCCTGAACTTCTGCAAAGAATTGCGCAACTTAATTTTGACATGTAATTTGTAAAAAACTGCCAGAAAAGTGTCAAATCCGGCATATCACTAAAGCATATCCCAGGGCAACAAAAACTGAGTGGCCGGATATCTATATTAGCAATTTACAAAAAAATACAAAAAAATACAAAAAAATAATCGTTGCTTGGAATATGAATTTTTAGGCGTTTTGCATTTTCCTAAGGTTCTTCCAAAACGACATCCTTAAATATTTAGCATTTACATAGCGTGCACAATTTATTTGTTAAAGAAAACTGGCCAATTAATTTTATATTGCTATTTTATTGGATATTTAGATGTTACATTACTTGTAGATCTTATATTTTGAACAAAAGTTCAGATTTTAAAGATAATATCAAGTCATATTTATTTTTAGCTTTATTGCGTAATTTATCATTTGTCACTACATAGTATTCTTCTATTATTATCGTTTTACTGTAGCTAATCTATGTTTTGTGATTTTGTTGGAATTTGATCAAAATATCAAACTTTTCCAATAATTTAGATTATATATTTTCCATTTCTACATCTATGTCTATTGTTTCATAAGTGAAAATCATCTCTACAGTGTATTTTTTGTAAATTTATAATTTTTATAAAACAAAAGAATCAATAAAATTCTGTTGCGATATAATGATATTGATATACAAAAGAAATATTATTTATGGTATGAAGATTGTAGAAAGTTAATGTATAATTGGAAAGATATAAAATATCAATATCTAATATATGAATTTCGGATGCTCATTCTTCATAAAATGAAAAGTTATGAATTGAAGTCAATATAAGTATGTTTTGAATTCAAGATATAAAATTGAAATAAAAACATATCTTTGTGAAATTGAAGAACTACCTGTGTAGAACGCATCTCTATAATTTGGTGAAAAGGAGTTATAGGTGATGTCAGTCGAAAACTAATCACAAACAGAGTTATAACTAATTGAAAAATGATAAATTTAAAAATGTGACAACACAAAAAACGTTTTTTATTCCAAATTTAAAAAAAAAATGTCGAACAAATGGAGCAGAACAGTCAGTCTTTCGCCATCATTAACCGCCTCACAGACCGATATAGTTCTCGAGGATATGCAACAGAACGGATTTTCACTTTCACTTGAAGAAGCACGACAAATATTTAACGCAAAATGCGACGATTTCAATATCCGCCAGACAGACAAACTATTCACGAGATTTGAACGACAATTGCTTGATAAACCATTCTCAAAAGTCTTTTCAATGGAGTCAACTTCGATTGGACCACTTGCTTCATCAGTAATACACAATATTCTCACTGTTCACCCAAATTTCAAAGTAATACAACTCGCTGGTAACAGTATTGGCAATAAAGGCGCGATTGAATTTGCACAATTAATATTAAATACAAATAGCATCGTCTCGGTTGATTTATCGTCAAATGGTATCGAAGATAAAGGTATGGCAGCAATATTTAATGCAATGAGAAGGAATAAAACAATTATCTCCTTATCATTGGGAAGCAGACCAGGAATGACAAGAAACTCAATAGGAAACGAAGCAGCGGCAGCTTTATCACAAATGCTCGCAAATAACTTAGTTCTTTCTGATTTAGATCTTTCGATGGTCGAAATAACGGTCGAAAATGTTGGAGTCATTGCTCAAGGCTTGGCAAGCAACACCACACTGTGTGAACTCAATCTTTCAAGTAATAACGTTCAATCTCGCGGTGTTGCACAAATTTTACCTGCATTAGTGTCCACAAAGGTTTCTGCGCTTAGATTAGCTGGAAATCACCTTAAGGATGACTGTGGATCATATTTCGCATCATTCTTCAAGCAAAACAAAACGGTTCACGTGATTGATTTATCGAACAATGGATTAACAGCGAAATTTGTGTCTATCATTGCTACCTCCATCACCACATGTGAAGCTATTACAGAACTCAACCTAACGAAGAATCCACTCACAGGAAGAGGCGCTGAAGTATTTTCCAAAGTTTTAGCGACAAATAGCACACTTAAAGCTTTAATTTTGCAAGCATGCAAGATTGATATGAGTGGCGTTAAGGAGCTTGCACTCGGATTGGCTCAAAACCACGGATTACAGATATTGAATTTATCAAATAACTCACTTCGCGATGATGGCCTTGATGCATTTAGCAGAGCACTTCTGTCACAGCGTGGACTCGAACAGTTGTACTTAGACCTCACAGAAATGGGTGATAAATCATGTGACGCCATTTTCACTGTTTTAAGCAAATCAGACAATATCAAAGCGGTATCAATGAAGAATAACCTCGTAAGAGACGGTTATCCCATTCTCAAATTCATTCAGAACAGCTCAAACTGCAGAAAACTGTGCATAGACTTCAATGACATCTCATATGCATATATTCAACAGATCCAGAAGTGCGTGAGCCAAAACAAGCATCGCTGGCAGCAGCAGAACGAGTCGAAGACAACATCTGGAACTAGATCACTTGAAGAGCTCGAGAACGAGTTAAACAACTGCAGAGAGATGATCAAAGTTCAGAGAGATAATATTGTTTCTCTCAACGAAAGTTTGGAGAATGCGAAGAAGGAAGAAGTCGACACAAGGAAGAACCAGATCCATAACTTGAGTACACTAGAGATTGTCGATCGCGGTGCTTCCAAGAAGCTGAGAGGGCTTCTCGATGAAAACAGAAACTATTTGGATAAGATCGATCATCAGTTAAATGTTGCAAAATCAGAATTCAACTTAATTGCATCTGATTTGGATAACGAACGCGAAAGATTTAACGCTGATATGTCTGCTATTGCTTCCATTGGACGCCAGATAGAGTCAAACAAGGAGAAATTCGAGAAAGAACTTCATCAGTTGGATGTAGAAATTCGCGATAAGATTCTCGCATACAAAGCTGCTTGTGTCATTTTAGAGTCCGCTTTAAAGGAAGCAAAGCAGCCTAAAGCTGATGGTGCTGCTAAATCGAAGTCCAGTGATGCCACTGCACCAGCAGGAGGTGGTTCTCGCAAGAGCAAAGGCAAGAAATCACCATCGAAGAAGAGCAAATCTGAAGATCCTGAAAATCAAGAGCAGACAGAAAATAAGACAGAAGAAAAGCCAGAAGGTGGTGAAGAACAAGCAGAAAACCAAGAAGCTGCGTCTGAAAGTAAGTCGGCAAAGAAATCTAGAAAATCAAAGAAGTCATCAAAGTAATTATATTTTATATTGTTGTGTGAAATAGAATATTTATTATTTGTTTTATAAAAATATGCTGTTTTGTAGCTTTTCAATCTTTCTCTGCCATAAATCACTTTCAAAAACTTAAAAATATTCAAAATTCTAAAATATCTTAAACTATGTCAATTTCTATATAAAACAATATTTCTGATCTCTATTATAGTGATTATGTTGATGGTAAATGGATGAAAAAGGAAAAAAATAGAGATATTCAAAAATCTTTGAGCTTGAATATTTCTGTAATATATCTCAATAACTTTTCTACTGCTATTGAGGGTATGATTTAAAAGTAACTAAATTACTGCTTCATCGATTCGAGATCCTCAATCTTTCCTTTGAGAATACGAATTTGCTCTGAAAGCTTCTTGATTTGTTCGGATTCATCGCATTCGTCCTCGTTGTCGAGATATTCTTTGCAAAGGACTTCGAAAGGTCTAATGCAATTTTGATTATTCATGTATTGCTTCAAAAAGTTAACCATTGTCTCGTTACGGAAATATTCAGCAGTCATAATAGGGGTTTCTTTCTCGGCATTTGTTTGTTTGATATCGGCGCCTTTAGCCAAAAGTGCCTCTACTACAGTGGTATCTGTGTTGCGCATACAGACGTGCAACGCGCTATTTCCGGAATCTGGTCTAGATTGGAAATTATTTAGATTAACGTAAGCACCATAGCGAAGCAGAATTAAAACGACTTGGATATTAGAATTAGCAGCAGCAAGGTGAAGTGGAGAGTAACCATAAGATTAATAATGAATATATTCATTCAGTAAATTAATTTGATCACGACCTTCACTTGTTTCAAGAATAATTTGCATAATATCTAGCTTGCCAACAATACATGCGTAGTGGATAGGATTTAGTCCATTAACTTTAACCGTTAAACTAGCGTGCTTTTCGACTAATAAGTATTTTACTATATCTGTGCGTTCGTAAAGAATTGCGAATACCAATGGTGTCGGTCCGCGAATGAGTGGGAAAGGAACTCTCTTTGACGGCGGTTTTACTGGAATCTCCAAAGCTGGAACTAACTGTTTGTTAGAAATGGAAATAAACTGGTTTATCAATATCGAATTTACCAATAACAAGTCTCTTGACATCCTCTAATGAACCTCGCTCAATGGCTTTGATCGTATCCACCTGGAAAGCATTAAGCATTCTTTTGGTTTGTGTCACGTTTTAGCTTGTCTTATGCATTTCTTGTTTTACTCGATTTCCACTTTTATTTTTGGATTTTGATATAATTTTATGTTAAGAACATATCGATTAGGTTGTTTTTGAAAAATATTCGATATTGAAAGATGCAGTAATTTTTATATTTGATTTTATCAATCTTCTTGATTTAGATCTTTAATATTCAGAAAATTAAAATCACTCATTAATTAATTCCAAAAAGGAAAATTAAAATGATTTATAAAATTTTATCGAAACCCCTTAATTTTGCAAAAAAATCGAAAAATAAAACAGGTATTTAGCATTTCTGTATAATAGAATATAGAGTATTATATAATTTAAACATATATGTACAATAAAAAGAAAATATTATCGATTTATTTTTAGAGATTTTGTAAATTTTAGGAAAGATAGGTTAAAATGAAGGTGGCTAGTCTAAGAATTTTGATGTTTGCAAGGTTGACAATCTATATATGATCTTATTTTGTTTGATAAGATCGCAATCAAATCATTTAAAGATATAGGATGAATTATTATTGCACGATATGACTATGTGTTGGATTATGATTATTGCAGATAATTGCTATGATTTTCATGCAAATCTTTTGTTTTTGAATATATTCGATATTAGGTTGTAGCATTAGCATAATTGTAACCGAATGGATATATGTTGCCGGATGATAATTCATTTTGGTTGATTGCACAATTTATATTGAAAAAGACGAAAATACAAGATATCAATATGCCAATGATGCATCAATATTTGCATTCGTATTTCCATTGTGATATTGAATTGATTTTTAATCATTGACTGTTATGTTAATGCAACAACATAATATCAATGTGTTTCCAATGTTTTTCCAGTAAAATCTCAAAAGACTGGAAAGCAAGATAGTGATTGGATGTGTGATTCATTGATTTCTCGATACTTTTGTTGATAAAAAATCGAACTTAAAAAACTGTTGTAAACAAAAAAAAAAAAAAAAAAAAATCGGTCCGCTACATCCATGTGAAAGCATATGGAAGGATATCAATTTGTTGTCACTAAAATTCCCGATAACCCACAATAAATTCTATGAACATTGTCAAAGCCTTTTTCCCAAATTTCCCAAACTTTCCCCGGTCCTTAATCTTTGTGAATTCTATCGAAATTTCATTCGTCTATTCAATATATAACCAATCATTCAGTTATTTTATTGGTTTTCCGAAATCATTCAATAAATTTAAACATTTATTAGTTCTAGTTAGTTCCATTATATAACAAATCATAAGTAAAATCATATCATTGTTATTATTTTCAATTGCAATGAATTCATTCTAAAAGTTAGTTAATCTATCACTATGAAACTGAATTATTCACATTAGGATGATGAATCAAATCATAGCACATCTGCATATGTTACACACGCAATTGCAAATCCATTACTTTAAAACTCGATAATATCAAAAAACTCCATAATATGCAAATATGTCAATAATCAAGTTCCTTTTATAATCGCTGAATAGTGGTCTTTATCATGGTACCAGATACATGTATATACTCTTTTAATTGAAATAATTTTCTGTAACTGAATATGCTTGACAGATTCCCAAAATGGACAATCCAAATGATAGAAAACACTTCATAGCCCATAGAAACTCATTGATTAGACTGCTATAGGATTGTTGACATTTTTTTTGTTGGAATAAATAAAAAGGTCAAATTATTATCTCGGCTGAGTGCTTTTAAGCATAAATAACAAAGAATGAAGTGACCAGCTTTAAAGAAAACAAAAAACTTTTTTGGATGGGTTTAAAAACCCAGAATTAAATGAAAAATATTTAAAAACCCTCCGTATTAGTTACAAACTATGGTAATTAAAAATCATCGAAATAAAATTTTAAAATCATAAACATTTGAGAAGTGAACGATATAATTATCAAAAAATTGTGAATATTCAAATTAATAAACTTTTTAACATTTACTATATTTTGCACAATGAATTGAACTGTTTTTCCAATAGTGAAAATTTGAATGTTCTCTTTTGGTTAGCTGTATGTAATCTCTTAATGATGAAAAGCACGATTTTAATGCTGTAGCTGTTTATGCTATCAATTTTTCAGGTATTCAAAATTGTGGGATGATATAAATTTGAGAAATCACTTCACATAGCATTTTTATGCTTACATCCACACAAGGCAAGTCCACACTCAGTCTTTTCAAGACAGATGCCATGAAGCACCTCCGCACTGGTGAGAAGATGTTCTGCTTCCAGTGCCAGGAGACAAACAACAACACAGGATGCACAAGGAAGGGCGTCTGCGGAAAGCAGGCTTCCACAGCCAACATCGAGGATGAGATGGTCCAGATCTGCAAGGAGATCTCCGCCACTCTCGAGGAAAAGGTTGTCACAACAGAGATGGGCTGCTTACTCAACAAGACACTCTTCATGACAATCACAAACGCCAACTTCGATGACAAAGCCCTCAAGAACCACCTCGACTTCTGCAAGGAGGTCAAGGCTAAGCTCACAAAGGATACAGTCGTTGCTCCTCTCGGCGTTAACTCACATCCAAACCCAGATGTCGTTTCACTCCGTGAAATGATCCTCTACGGCATTAAGGGCATGGCCGCCTACCTCGATCATGCCGCTATTATTGGCGTTTATGACGACGAGATCTACGGCTGGGAAGCTAGAACACTCGCCAAGCTTTCCCACGAGGAAGACATCAACAAGCTCATCGCCCTCACACTCGAGACAGGTTCATACTGCGCCAAGGCTATGGCCCTACTTGACAAGGCCAACACAGGCAAATACGGCAAGCCAGAGATGACAAAGGTCAAGCTTTCCGTCGGCAAGAGGCCAGGCATCCTCGTTTCCGGCCACGACCTCAGAGATCTTGAGGATCTCCTTGAGCAGACAAAGGGAACAGGCATCGATGTCTACACACATGGTGAAATGCTCCCAGCTCACGGCTATCCATTCTTCAAGAAGTACCCACACCTCGTCGGCAACTACGGTGGCTCTTGGTGGCTTCAGGACAAGGAATTCGGCCCATTCAACGGCCCAATCCTCATGACAACAAACTGCATCGTCCCAGTCAAGAAGGAGTACAAGGATCGCATCTGGACAACAGGCGCTGTCGGCTGGCCAGATCTCAAGCACATCCAAGATCGCGCCGACCCATTGGCACACAAGGACTTCTCACCAATCATCGAGCAGGCCAAGAAGTGTGCTCCACCAACACAGCTCGATACAGGCGAAGTCACAGTCGGCTGCGCTCACGACCAGGTCCTCGCTGTCGCTGACAAGATCGTCGAGTTAGTCAAGGCTGGCAAGATCAAGAAGTTCGTCTGCATGGGTGGTTGCGATGGCCGCCACAAGGAGAGAGACTACTTCACAAAGGTCGCTAAGTCTCTTCCAAAGGAGACATTGATCCTCACAGCCGGCTGCGCCAAGTACCGCTACAACAAGCTCGTACTTGATGACATCGAGGGCATCCCACGTGTCATCGATGCTGGTCAATGCAATGACTCATACTCACTTGCTGTCATCGCCCTCAAGCTTAAGGAAGTCTTCGGCTTAGATGATGTCAACAAGCTTCCAATCGCTTTCGACATCGCCTGGTACGAGCAGAAGGCTGTCTGCGTTCTCCTCGCTCTCCTCGCACTCGGATTCAAGAATATCCGCGTTGGTCCAACAATCCCAGGATTCCTTTCTCCAAACGTCGTCGACGTTCTCGTTAAGAACTTCGGAATCAAGGGAATCGGCTCCGTTGAGGACGACGTCAAGGATATCATGGGATAAATTCCATGTTTTTTTATTTTAGGTAAAAACAGGCTTTATTGATGAATAAATTTATATTTTCCCATTCACCAGCCTTTAGACACTGTGTT
Organism: Trichomonas tenax; assembly: GCA_023091735.1. Lineage (NCBI taxonomy): Eukaryota > Parabasalia > Trichomonadida > Trichomonadidae > Trichomonas > Trichomonas tenax. Next base: position 6,295 of record JALKBU010001126.1, on the reverse strand, counting down.
GGTGAAGAATTCGCGAAAAAAATATCCGCATATTTAGTCGATACGTAATTAATCGTCGTTTACAATAAAAATATGACAAACACTATTTATAAATGCAGGTTTCAGCATCGATTTTAGTTTAATGGCTGTCAATCGATTTTTTCCCATATCAAATATACATAATAGGCGTTTTTATGCTTCATTAATCCAATATATTACTCTTTGCCATTACGGTTTCATGCACACAGACCGATTTTACCATAATAACAGGATTTTTAAAATGTCAAATCTCAACATCAGGACTTGCTATTTTGGATATTATCAATTTACAAGTATCATTATATAGGCATATTACTTATGCTACGATTTAACTTAATATTTGTTAAGAATATTATTTTCTTCAAATTTGAAACTTATATGTCATGTAGATAAAAAGCATTAACAAATTTACTGATATCTGTAATACAGCCGGGCTTAGTTTTCAAAATTTTATTTCTTCATAAAAAATAATTTGCTATCAGTCTATTTCTATTTATCAACAAGCCTGCTTTCCTCGATTGGAAGTCATTAGCAAAAATAGATTAAAAATTAAATAATATATCTTGGAATAGAGCCATTTGATATTCAAGACTATAAACACAGTGATTTATTATTAATGTACAATATAATTACTTTGAGAATTGAATTGTTAATCTATGATCTTCGATTTCGAATCCATTGAATTCTCTCATGGCCACAGCAGCCATCTCTTCGTTTTCATACTCAGCAAATGCAATTGTTTTAAGACCGGGTGAAGTACGAACTTCGACAAAACCAGGAATTTGACCGAAAAGAAAATCGAGAACTTCTTTGTCTGTTTCGACAGGAATGTTTTGAATGAATAATATCTTGTTTGGAGCTTGCAAAGTAATTTTTGGTGTTTCTTCAGCAACTTCTTGCATAATTTTCTGTACAATGGGCTTAACAAGTTCAGTAATATCTTCTTCATTTCCGGCCATATCAATATCCCAGTGATAAGGGATTGGTCCTGTTGTGAGTTTTCGAATTTCTTCTTCTTGTATTTTTTCTTTGGGACGACCATACGGATTGTATGTGCCATTGAGTTTTAGTGTGTTCACATTACGTTTTTTAGCGAATTGAATGTTTATTGGAGTCGAAAAAATATAAATTCCGTTTAAATCTCGTTTTGCATTGATTGCGCTCTCTATGTTCTGATAAGTGACCCATGCTTGGCCTCTTTTTTTGATTGCTTTGCTCGCAGAAATATCAATTATTTGTCCATAAGGAGAAAAGTAAGCAAATACGTGTAAAATCAATTGGTTGATACTGACATTGTCGTTGATTCTGTTTATATATAATGTATTTGAAACTTGCTCCGAATGATTTGAATCACTCGACATGCAAATATAAATTATGTCATATTTGACTTAAAATAGAACAACACTGCAATTTTAAAGCTATTGCAATGTTAAATAAAAGAATATCTCATTCTAATGAAAAATATGTTATATTTCATATTTGAAACTTTTAGATGAGCTTCTAATAAAGAAAAATGTAATCCTTGGGTTTCATATATCAAATATATTTAATGAAATGAATCTATATTTGATTTTATGAAATTGATCAAATATTTCTTTTTATGAAGTGTTTTTGAAAGATTTAGATATTTACATACGCATACATAGAACAAGTGTATTATTGATTTCATTCAAACATAAATGAAACACAGTTTTTTTTGACGTTGTTGGTTTGATCAAACTCATTGAGTGTGTTATTCATATTTTTCTTCAACAAATATTAATAAAAATCAGAAGTAACATATGCCACATGATAAATCATAGCATGTACACATATTATGCTTGATAATTGATAAAACATATTGAATTCCAAATATGAGCAGAATTTCATATAAAGATGATCAATTCTGAGTCATTGGAACATGGTACCGTAGTTCTTTGAGTAATATTGGGATCTCAATGTCATTCAAAGGCTGTATACTGACATCAATGAACATATGATCATATGCCATAATGGGATATTGTTTCTTACGATGCTAGGGTGACTTTTGCAGAATAATTATACCTGGCCAAAATTCGACAATGCCATAATCTTGTTTTATATTGATACAATAGTATACATATTGACAGCGAACCCATGGACTGCATTATAACATAATTATATAACATTTATAAATCATCAAATAAAATATAGACGGTACCGACTTAATTCATATACATTTAAAGAGATTTATTATTATGTTTAACGCCAAACGGACGATCACCGGTAACTTTATTTGCCTGTTCGAATTTAATAAAACAATTCTGTAGAAAGAAAGTAAACTTAGCAGCAGCCTTTCTTTTGTTGAGACTCCTTTTTCTCCTCATGAAGGTTAACAGTCGGTGGCTGTTCAGAAATTACTACATCTTCATCATGATTGAAAACAGAATCATAAAGTGCTTTGGAAAGGATTTCGAAAAGTGAAGAAACTCCTGTTCCATCCTTTGCTGATGTAGAGATTATCTGTAAGTGATGTTCTTCTGCCCATTGGAAGACTTCTGCAGCATTAACTTGAGATTCAAGATCGCATTTATTCTGGGCAACGATGATAATGATATCTCCAACGTGCTGTTGCAAATATTCGTACCATCCAGATACGTGCTCGTATGTCATCTTATTAGACTGATCGAAAACGATAACAGCGGCATTCGCTCCTTTTGCGTAGACAGGGACCAAGTTGCGGAATGTTTCCTGGCCGGCAGTATCCCACACGCTAAGGTGGAGCTGCTTTTCGTTGACAATTGTGTCAATCCTTGTAGATACAGCACCGACAGTTGAAGGGATCTCGCCGTCGAGTTTCAAATAGTTGTGAATGATTGATGTTTTGCCGACTGTTGAATCGCCGACAAAGACAACTTTAAATTTTAATTCTTCAGTCATTTAAAATGTCACCTTTTGATCGATTGTTATCACAATCTTCATTTTTATTGTTTTTTTAATATCTACATACCATAGAAAGCATATATTTCATTTTCCCATTGAAAAACTGATAAACTTTATTATGTGATTTTTGTAATCGGAATTGTATAGGAAGCATATATTTTAGGTTTTTGTTGATTTGAATGGTTTACAAATTCTAGATCGCGGTCATTTATAAAAGCAAATTTTAGATCAAAGATAACAATAAAAGGCCATAGAAACTCTATATTTGTGGTTTTCATCTTTATTACGGTATTTGAGGATGATTTAGGTTACTGTAAAGATCCAAGTTGTTGACCAATGGTCATTCTTTGGTGGTGCTGACATTTTCGCATCACTCTCAAACAAATTAATGTAATAGCAAAATATTTGGATTTAAATCTCTAAATTTGGGACAATTCTTTTTCTAAAATACAAAAGCAACGGAATAGCTTAATTAAATACTATGCTACTCTAGAGATCATTTGACATTTGGAAAGATTTCTAAATTTTATTTCCTATTTCAACCTATTTAGAGGATCTGAATGTCATATATAGATTCTTAAACGAATAACCACAAACTCATTAAGGTGAATAATGTTAATATTGATCCAAAAAAATTCATTAAAATTGTAAACGGATATTATCGATAGTAAACGCTTCCAATCATTTCAAAACTTTTAATTTTAGATTGATATCGTTCAATCTCTTGGTTTTGATTTTGGCAACTTTAATATGTGATCCAATATTTAATTACAGTATAATATAGATATACATAATTAAGAATGACTGTACATCAATCCTAGAAGGTTGATTATGAGTTTTATAATTTCAATTTTATCCTGATTTGTTCATTTGCATTTATATATTACCAATCATTTTAAATCGCCCAAGTTTAGTAATGTACAGATTTACAGCGATATTTGATATATATATAAATCTTTATTTATAAATAGCTAACAAAAATACAACTATTCTTCAGTTGGCTTTCCACTGTGAATTGATGGATCATATACACGATATCCAAACGCATGTCTCTCATATGGCTCAAATTCTTTATATCTATCTCTAATTTTAAGTTCATCTACCATAATGTATGGATAGTTTGGCCCGAAAAAGCCGCCATCTATTTCAACAACAGGATTTGGAATATAAACTCTTCAACATCTTGGACAATATCCTTTAACTCTGCTCTTTTTGAGTTAACAAGTTATACCAATAGGCAAAAGTGGTTTATTTTGGCATCCGACTCTTGGACATAATCCATATTCATGTCTAAGATATTTTGCCTTGACTTGTTTAATTCCTTCCGGTGAAATAATAAATCTCGTATGAATTTTTCCGTAAAGAATTGGTAGTTCTCTTCTTACGCTGTCTCGTATTGATTCAGGAAGTTTTGATAATGACTTTGTATTAGTGATTACACGCAAGTCTTGGTCGAAATATGAAAATCTACACTCATCTTCATCCTATATTCCGTATAAATTGAAGTGTTCGAAAATATAATCATCTGGAATTGCACGAAACCATGCATTTTCGGGCCTTTTGAGGAAATCTTCCTTCCAATTTTTAGGGTACAACTGTTCTTGATTCATCATTTGTTGTGAATATAAAAATTAATTCGTTATATTTCAAGAAAAGTGATTTAACTTCTGACAATTTGTCACGTAAAGAACATATTTTGACGCAGACTTCCTGTTCATCATCTTATCTATATTCAGCTTTAAAACTATAGTGTAATTCTTGACTTCCTTCTGTCTATGCTATACAATGAATGCTTAACATGCATAATCTAGATAAAATTGTATTTTATTATAAACGAGATATCACAGCTTGCACACTGTAATTGGGCTACACGCAAGGAGTATATTATAGTTTTAATATTGATATGCTACAATATTTATAATCTAATGTAATATACTTATTTAACTCAACGTATCATTACATCTCTTTACTTGACTCATATTTGCATGTTAAGTTGTGAAAATAGAACCTTTAGTAAAATCAATTTTGAGATTGTTATAAGAAAACAAACAGACATTGTAACGTATTAGAAGGCCGAATGCCATGAAATTCATTGAATATATACCCATTATAAAGAAATATATCAAATATATTTTTTCTATTAATTAGCTTTCTCAATATAAGAGAGTACTGCCACTTGAAGCAAATAAGTGAAACATAAAAGAATTCGATCAAAGCAATAATCATATTTTTTGTGATTCGAATTGAGTGAAATTAGATGTGGATTTTGATAATACAAACATATTTATATAGCATCGAAGTAATCATCGATAGAATTAGTTGAAGCCCTTCTTCCTGCGTTATAAGATTTGGATGTAACAACAAGTTGTGGTCCATCATCGGCGAAAGTTTTGGACTCTATTGTATTCGGATATTTCTCGCGTTCAATTCTTTCCAACATTTCTTCTCTCCTAATATGTTCCTTAGCCGCTGGTTTATAGTATCTCGCAGCACCGTAAACAGGCTGGGCAGGCAGAATATAGTTTTTGACGGGATACGGAGCAGGTCTTATGACAGGCTCCTGATTGGTTGTCTTTTTTGGGCCCCTTCTCACCGCGGTTCTCGCTCTCTGTATCGTCATCGGTCTAGTTTCAGCGGAAGAATGTGGAACTGTGCGACTAACGAATTTAGGTGTTTCATTTAATTGCTTTTTGACCTCTCTGTCGAGGTCCTTGAACTGCTGATCTATCACGCTGAGCTGCATTCTCTTCTCGTCCGCCGACTTACTGAACGTGTTGAAACTTCTTTCGAGCGAAGAGAGGAAAGCGTTCATTTGTTTTTTATGAAAATTTTAGCCTTTTTGTCGTTGAATTCGAATTTCACATATTATGAAACACTCATTTTTCAAGTTTTTGCAGTAAAAATTTGAGTTTGATGATTTGTCCATTTTTTCGTGGGAAAGTGATGAGACCGTAACAAAGTTACAGTTGAAAAGTTACAATAATGGTCAATGTGACAGATCTATACAAAGCAATATTAAAAAAAGTTGTCAAGACTCAGTTACGCACAGAATGAATCTCTCAGCCAAACACTGTCATCTTCACTCCTTATTATCCTGTTTTTCAAGTTTTAAGTTTGATAATTTTTCATAATAATCTACAAGTTAACATCAATCCCTAATTTACACATAGAATGGATCTCTAAGCCATACACTCTCATCTTCACTCTTTATTATCTTGTTTTTCAAGTTTTAAGATTACAGATCTTTTTGGCGTCACTGAATTTTCTACGCCTACTCAAACATCTCGATTTTTCTCCACCAGTATGAATATTTAAGGTCTAATTTTGGTGGCAAATGAAAAATTTTTCCATCTAAAATGCTGTGGATATATAAAGC
>JALKBU010001125.1:0-16379 GCA_023091735.1 Trichomonas tenax | reverse complement strand
TTAAACTGAAAATAATATCATTCTATTTTAGGCATGAAACTAGTGTTGCTTGGAATGTCACTTTTGTTGCTCAAGTTGTCACTTTCCGATATGGAATTGAGAGGAAAGGAACGATTATTTACGATTATTGTTCGAAAACAATTATTGTCCATTAAAAGTGACATACTTTAGGCAGCCCATTTAATACTTTGGGTGAATAACCCAACAATGTATTGAAAAATTTGAAATTTTGAAATTTTTGGAGCATCACATTGTAAACCTAAAATAAATCGATTTACATTATTTATTTTTCAAAATTTTCAAGATTTTTCTATTGAAAGATCAAAAAACACAAAAAAACGACATAAATAATGTCCAAAACATCATGGTCGGGCACTCAATGGAGAGAAAATAAAATGGCCGAACAATCTGAGCGGACAATTTCTGATCCGTAAAAATAAGTAGGTTGTAAATTAAAATAAAGATTTATTGACATTTGATGAGAAAAATTTATATCCACAATATTCGTAGTCAAGCTAATCAAATTGTAATACTTGAGAGCATGCAGAAAAGTATCAGAACGAATTTCAGCAATTTGTTAAAAATGATGTCGATTCAGTATAAAAAAATGGTATTTTTCAACTTAAGCTGCAAAATTTGCTAAGCAGTATATACAAATGCTGGAAGGCAAGTTTCAGCAACTTTGAAAAAAGATGTCGATTTAAGAATAAAAAATTGGTATTTTAAAAGTTAATTGAAAAAGTTTACTAAGATGCAGAGCCGTGGGTTTCGGAGTTTGTAGGGGCGGTATTTGAAAAAAGATGAATAAAAAACAAGAAATTTTAAAATTACGTAATTAAGGTCTTTTTCATAATATAGATAAGAGATATGGAAACGATGGTTTTATTTTACAAGTAATTATTAAAGTTTTCATATTTCGAAATTTAATATATTGTTGAAAGATTGAAAATAACCATATTTCAGATGTCGCTATCAGCAGCGAAGATTACGTGAATGCCTAAAATCCTTCTAAGTCTGAGCTGGATCGAATAATGAAAAAAACGTATTTTAATCGTTTATAAAAATATAAATTTTTGTTAAATATCTGTTATGTTAGATGTGAATCAATATTTTAGTAAAAAAAGAGGGATCACGACAATTATTTGTAAATTGTGTAAAATCATGATTTTAGATGTATTATTCAAATTAAAAAGTTTTATCTTTTGCTCAAAAAATATCTCAATTAATTCTGTTGGGGATATTTTTTTCAATACTTCCGATTCTTTTCGATAATATATATAAATATTATATACAAAATAATTATCACAAAATGAGTTTTATGTATCTTTTTTTTAATTTTTAGGCGCAAATAAATCATTTTATCGAAATTCAACTATAATGGCATTATTCTATCATCTCATAGAGCTGTTTGCAGTCATATTTAATCTCAGAAACGCATTTTTGTTTTATTCATTTGCAATTTCGAGCAATAATCATTCTTTATTGGAGAAAACATCATTGCATGTCATTGATTGGCATGAAAATCACATTAAAAAGCTTAATTATATCTAGTGTCTAAATGAAAAGATATTTTTGTTTTAGATGTCATATTGAAAGTTTACATTACAGTTTCTTAAAAACATGTATTAATCGGTTTAAACTATAAAATATTAGTCACATATGATCGTTGACACATATTTCACAGTCTAATCATTTTGTTCTAAAATTTAATTAGCATTCAATTTTTATAAAAAAAATATTTTTCCATTTTAATTATATAATTCTATGGTAACAATAATATATAATTTCATATTTTTATGCGATTTAAAATTTTGAATTTATATTCAAATCATATTTTTCGTTTGTTGTCAGTTGAAAACAAGTGAATATTGTAGTATTTTTATGTCACAAGAATATTATCACATCAAAAATCAAATTGATTTTCTATGACTATTCAAAATATTTGTTTAGAACTCAAATATTGACTTTTGCTATGGCCTTTCAGTTTGTTTGAATCACCTTCAGAATCAATTGAAAGACCTTTCAATCAATTGAGAACTTTGAGAGTCGAGTCTGTTTGTCACCGACCACAAAATGAATGGCTGGGTAAATTGGATTTTCTTTTACTTCAATTTGTACGCTATTCCAACATTGTCGTACCTATTTATCGTTAACACAAGTCATAGCAATGCGATTCATTCATTTTTAATTGCAATCATTAAAATTATAATATCAATTACTTGGGCTATTTCGTTTTTTGTTGCTGAGCCATTTCTACAAATCTACATTACGAAATATCTCAAATGGATTTTGCTCGTTTTACCTTCATTGTTCGAAATTTCATTTCTAAAAAATGCTGACAAACACGAAGAAGAAGAAATCAAAAGCCAAAAATTATCTAATCGACCAAATAAAGTCTATGCTACGCTCACAAAACTGTATACTTGTCAAACATTCCCCTTAATCGCTGTTTGCACAATAATAACAGCATTTCTTAAAGAAATCTACGAAACATCGGGTCAGATTTTCATGGATGAATTCCTTTTATTGCTGTCACAAGGTAATGCTTATAAAAATGAATATGAAATTATTGTAAATTTCATTTTGGTTCATTCTTACAAACACTTCATACCATCGGCACTTTTCGCTTACATGATATACAAAATCACGCCTATTAACATTAGAATATTTAACACAAAACTTAATTTCAAATTCAAGTTTATTCATTTGCAAGTTTTATACGTTTTATCGATTGTAATACTGTTCTTTTCTATAGTGAAAGCGGACACAGGTGATGCCATGAATGATTTCTTAGCTTATAACGTTTTACCAAATGATGATATTTTAGAATTCCCTGAGAAGAAAAAGAACATTTTATTCATGAGCCTTGAAGCTTTAGAGAATATCTACCTGTCAAAGAAGAACGGCGGACTAGAGCCTGTATCACGAATACCTAATTTGGAAGCCACAGCAATGAAACCAGAAAATGTTGTGTTTTCTTCCGAGAAAGAAGGAACTCTTGGAGGAATGACCGTTCTTCACAGAACAAAATGGACAATTGGGGCTTCCACTGCTTTCCTGTGTGGCCTTCCGATGACAGGAGTTGTTGTTTCCTCAAATATGTCTGAACTTAAAACGATGGAATTGTTTTATCCGAAAATTGATTGTCTTCCAAAACTTTTACAGCATAGAGGATATCAAACATCAATGGTTTTAAGTTCCTTCATGGATGACTTCGCTATTGGATTCCTTTTCAAAGCGCATAACATGAACATTACAAAAGTTTCTGAAGATAGAAGACTCGCGCATGACTACGAAACGCTGGCGACGCTGAAAAAGGAACTCACGGAAAGACACAAGTCTGGAATGCCATTCTTCATTTATACTCCTACACTGGATTCCCATGAACCAGGTTTTGAGTGCAAATTGTGCAACCAATCTATCAGCAATAGGTTATTCAAAACAGTTAATTGCTTTGATAGACAAATGGGTGAATTCTTGGAATGGACTAAAGTCCAACCGTGGTATAACGATACGGTCATCATTCTTCACGGTGATCATATAGTAAGAGGCTATGGATTTCCTGCTAAAGCTTTAATGGCTGGATTTACTCGAACTGTTTTTAACACATGGATCAACACAGCTGTTAAACCTGTTAACAAATGGAATAGATTATATAGCGCATATGACGTATTCCCATCGATTCTGTCAGCAGCAGGAATCAAGGTCCGCGGAGATAGATTATCTCTTGGCGTTAATATATTCTCGGACAAAAAAACACTTTTAGAAAAGTTTGAAAAATCAAAGGTCAATTTTATTGCAGAAATGGGTGCAAAGTATTACAATGATTTTATCAGGCATCCAGATAAATCATGTCCGATGGGTCAGTTGTGCCTTGAAGTTATTCGTGCAGAATATTCAAACACATCTTCTTATATACCAATAGAATATTAAGAGATGTAAATAAATACAGTTTTTTATTTTTTCGTTTTGTTTTGCTTCGTTTTATTTTTGCTTTGTTTTGTTTTTGCTTTGTTTTGATTGCTTTGTTTCGATTGGTTTGATTGTTTTGCTTTTTGTTTGATTTGTATTTGTTTTTTGTTTATGAGAACTAATATTTATAAAACAAGTTATATGATACCAAATATTCTTTCCCTTTGTACATTAGATTGCCTTATGTAACTTCCAGGGTATACATTGAAGTTACCCTGCGGACAAGCTTCGAGAATGTTATCAATCATTTTTTGCGATCTATCAAACATGTGAATAATAACTCCTCTGACATTCGTGAAATATATGTTGCCGAGTTTATCTTTTGGTCTTATTTTAGTTGAAGCGAGTGATTCAAAGCCATGCTCTTGCTCCCACAAGTTGACCGAAAGATTTGCTCTCTGCATCTCTCCAGAAAAATAGAGATAGTTGAGGTATCCTTGATCGCAAGTCTTTGATGTTTTATCGATGTTGTTAATATCAAACTGAGAGAAATATAAGTCTTCGTATGCCAACATTAACATTGGACTTCCATACATAATTCCTGCATTGATTGGATTTTGTTCCAAAATGTGTTTTGGCACTTCATCAAAAACTTGGCTAATTCTATATTTGTTCCATTTGTCCCACTTGAGCTGTCTTGCTTCTTTGATGAACGTTAGTTTATTGGGATCTATTTCTTCGAAGAATGGATCTGCTTGGTAAACAACATCACAAAGATCAATTAACAAAAACCTGTCGAATAAACCTGATGTCTTGAACATGAAATCATATGCAATGATGTGCTTCACTGCGAAGATTGATGTCTTCAATTCCGGTCTTTTAACCTCTCCAATGTTGAAAACATGAACGTTGCAAAGTCTGAACAACATAAATGTATCTTCTGTCAACTTTTCATATGCTGCTTTATCAGCGAGGATAACAATTGTTGCATTTGAGCCTGTTGTCCTCAAAGAACGAACAAATGGGAATATGTTGTCCACTACATTCATAATCACTGATAAAACGCAATCTCTCTTTGTAGAAGTTATATGAGATTTATCAACTTTCTCAATATTACAAAAAGGACAATATCCTGAATTCTCCTCTGTTAGTTTGAGTGGATCCAAATCGAATGTTATACCGTAAATGATTCCATGCTTTAAGAACAATGATTTGAAATCAAAAGAAGGCGAAATAATCTCCCTGAAGCATAACCTGATAAGGATATTGCCAATTAGAACTGACATTATCAGAAAAATGGACTCAGAAAGCCCAAAATGTCGATATTGATGACTATATTTCATAAAAATAAAAGTTCGACCAAACGATTAATTTTTTCGCTTTGGAATTTTATTCTATAGAGCACTGTTATCATATTTTCCATTTGTAAAGTGACGGTTATATTGAATTACTTCAATTAAAATTTTATCGATTTCAATTTTACAGCTTTTACCAAGAATATATAAGGTTGTTAACAAATCGTTATTTTCTCACAAAATAATATTCCATATGTTTTTGGAGTCTCTGATTGATCTATATTATTATTTTGCAATCAAAAAAATATTCAAAATTATTATCATTTCAGATTTTTTTGAAAATTTTTCTGATCTAATAAACATAAATCTATAGATTTTTATTCACTTTTATAACAGAATTTTATACGGCCAGTGTTTTGTTCGTAAAAGTAACGAACACTCGGGTGGCTGAATTTGATTTGCTGAATTTTATACCAAAGATTGGGGTCCATATCGAAACATGGGTGCAAGCATATCACTTTCGATAGCGGTAATGTACTTTTTGCTTTTTCACCATAGAAACTACACCTTGGCAAGAGTTTCGGAAAATTCATCGTAATATAAGGATAGATTTTAACTTTGAACGCGAGCATTCTGTCAGATGCTGCTCCTATGACAGGGTATCCAATAGAAGTGAAGAAGTGCTGAAACTGACAGTCGTCGCAGTTCGTGACATTGTAAATCCATTCTTCTCCTTTCTCGAAGAATAATTCTGCTGCCCTTCGACTGAATATGTATCCAGAGCCTCCCTGAAGATACTCGTGATAATAATGAGAGATGTATTGGCCGCGTATTACAAAGTCCTTCTTCGGATCATATTTCTGCGTTAATTCATGTATGTAGTTGTCTAAGGCACTTAAATCAACCATTACGTCATCTGTAAGAGACCAGTACCAATCGAATTCCTTGTGATCCAACATATACTTCGCCGCTGACACTCTTTTTGCTGCTCTATCTCTGTCTCCATTGCAGGTTGTTGGTTTTCTCGGTAAATTGATCAGTGATTGGTTGACATTTATGTAATATTCGGGATAATCTTGTTGCGTACTTTCTACGAACATTGCTTTGTGAAAACCTTCTTCATTCGCTCTGTACATCCATTCTAACCATGGCAAATGCCTTCTCGTTGAGCTTGAGTGCGTCAAAACTCCAAAAAGAATTCTTCCGTTCTCAGCTCTCGTCGAAAAAGAAGGAAGCAACACTGGTTCAATTACCACATCGAAGAAGAGCGCTACAGTGCAAAGCAGCACAAGGGCACTGATTTTTGGCCCACGAAATTTCATGATAAACAGATGCAGAACCAAAAATCGAAAATAATAAATAGAATTCTTCAACATAATAAATAAGAGGTGTTTCGTGTTTCTTTTAATGTTGATAACTTTTTGAAAGCCGATACACAAATTGAAGTTGAGGACTTTTTGTAGCATCAGGTGTAATGTTATGGATTATGCCTATCTTGCTGGTACTGATCAGCCATGATTTGAAACAGTATAAGTTTATATATAGCGGCGCAGTTTCTATGTATCAAGTTACTGCAAATCTCGTTTTGTACTTATTCATGTCCAAAATGAAACTATTAGAGCCTCCTCCAATGATAGAAACAGAAGATATATTATCAAACGCGTTTTTCATTGCAAGTTGTTTCTTTGTACACAACTTAAATCTATTTTGTGGTCCAGTTTGCTTCTATCAATTACTATTGCTGTGTATAATGACACTAAACAGCGCAGAAAACCATTCCTTGAACAACTTCTTAAGTAAATACAAGTATACAGTTTTTATCTTGATTGGACTAATTACTTACTGCAACGGAGAACCAGAGATAGATATTAAATCATACATTGGATTAGTGCTTAACATTATATTCAACTCTTTATACAGACGAAAAATCAACAAAACTTGCGCAAAATATTCTTGCTCAGAGACAGCTCTTAAAAACGCATGCTACACATATGTGTTCGCTTTCACAGTTGCTTTGTGCATTATAACAGAAGTTCCTGGCTGTGTTTCTTTCATTTATCACACTTACACAGTCAGAGACATTGTGACACTCTCAATGATGTGTAGTGTTTCAGCGGTCTCTGAGGTCCTCGTGATGAAGACAGAAGCTCAAAAAATTCAGTCAAGTGAAGTTTATTTCCTTGTTACAACTTTGATACTTTTCGTTTACGGATCATTGACAATCGAAACTAGGTACAAGAATCCAGTCCAAGACTTAATTTACCGGACTCTCGGTGAGTGTATCGGCTTCTGTGGATTTGTTTTTTATCTCTTCTCAAAGCGCCATTCAAAACCTTTGCCGGAGAATGAAGACGCAAAATAAATAAAGATCTATATTAGTTGCTTGATTTATTTGTTGTTGTTATTATAGCCTCAAATTTCGAGTCTAAAAATTTTGAAACGTTACGATTATATATAATTAGGAATATAATCGAATCACTATATGTTTCCTATTTTATAAATTATTGGAGTGCTGTTGCGCCCGTATTATTGGATAAATATTTTATGTCATTTTTGTAATTTGAGCCTTTGAATTGTTAAAATCGACTCATTGAAATTTTTCTTTGACTTCTGAAAATTTGACTTTTTAACTTATCACATTATTACCGCATTGGTTGCTTAACAGGATTACAACATTTTTAATTTGTGCTTTTGCGCCCGTATGTTCACAATTTTTCAGCTATGAATCATAAATGAATTTTGCATTGCATTTGTATTTCATATTTCGATGAAATAATAAAAAAGATGATCTTAGCTATAAATCGGATTATTTTCAATTCAAAAACTTCATTTTGACAATTGTCTTTGTAAGTCAAAATTCTAATTTGAAATTTTTTATAACAATTTCCAGGTTTGATTTTAAAGTTTTAACTTTCTCGATAAATAACACGCAAACAGTTGCATTTATGTAATATATTCCATATGGTTTTGAAGCTTCTTGATGAAAAAATATTTTGAAAAATCAAAACTTAAATAAATATTGGGCTCGGATTTATTTTTGTAATTTCTACTTGTTTTTCATCGATAAAATTACGTTCCTTTTTTTTTAATTTTAAAATGAATATCGCTTTTGGAGTTTTCGTAATTTCTTGTTGTAACAATTCCTATGATCTCTGCAATATCTCACAGTTTATTACCCGAAAAAAAAAACATTTTTTTATTGAAAAAAAAATCTCCATTTCCTGTTACCGTAAGGTTCTATGGTTTAATCGATTGAGAAATATTTTATTTTTACTTTGTTCCTCTCTATTTCTGATTTGTTGTTTTTATAAACTTCAAGAATTTTAATTACCGATGAGCTATACATTCAATTGCGAATACGAAGAACAACATTCGAGCTTTAAATTTGGTAATCTTTTTTGTGTTTTTTTATATTTTCGAATAAATGGTTCGGATGAAGACAGTAGCATCAGCGGCTGTAGCAAAATGTGTTTACAAAGCTTTTTGTAAAATTATCTGACTAGATTTCTTAATTTTATGTCTTTAAACATGTGTTCGTTTGAATTGACCGAAAGCAATGAATTTTTTAACGAGAAATTAATATAGTGATGATGTAAGATACGAATATCAAATTGTTAATTGTTGAACGTTGTCACTTACCCAAAATTATTTCTAAAAAGAAACATAAAAAGTGATATTGCTCGACATTTAAAATTGTCAGAATTTTAGTTTATGTGTCAAAATATTAATATTTCTGACTTGTAAAATCCCACAATCATTCAAATTATGTATTAGTTTTTATTTCAAAATCGCGTCTGACAGGAAGAACTGGGGACTACATTGACACAGGTACCACGCATGTTAGTAGCTAAACTCACAGATCTTCCTTTCATACGCCATCATTAAGAAATCAAAGATTTCCACTTCAGAATGCCTCTGAAGAACAAAATTAAATGCTTGATTGGGACAGGTAGCCAAGGTGCTAGCAATCCAGTCCACAGTTCTTCTTTTCAGATTCGATTTTCGAAATAATCAGCGATTTAATCTACAGAATGCTTCTGAAAGGAAGAACTGTGGACTGGATTGCTAGCATTTTGGCTACCAGTGCCAATGAAGCACTTAATTTTTCTTTTCAAAGTAAATTTAAACAAATATAGGATATCATTCTTCCAAAAATTATTTATAATCACATGCCACGTAAATATTTATTTGTCAAATACTCTGTTTACATGTCAGATAATATCACTTTTTCATGACAACTTTCTGTACGCAACAGTTAATTGTTGAAAGTCATTTTTACATTATGAATTATGCTTTATAGATATGGCTTTTATAACAGCTGTCAGTTCAAACGCCAATTCAAAGCTTTTTGTTTAATAAACAAGCTTTTTATGATTGAAAAAATGTGAAATAAAATATGACATGTATAATTTATTTACATGACAGAATTTTATCAAGGAGAAAAAACATAATTTTTTCTTTGCAGAATAGAAATTCCAAGAAGCCCTTTGGGTAGAATAAAAGAAAATAAGATTTTAAGCTCGGAGATTTGTTTAATAATGATCATGATATCTTCTGTGGACAAGTAATAAGGCTTACAATCGTATTCTATGGTAGAGCATTTTGTGGGCAGCAGGGTCCGGCTAGATTTAGTACGATAACAGCTAATTTTGAATTTTGCAAATAGCAAATTGTGATGGAAAAAACATGTAAAAGTAAATATAATCCGATAGTTATACTAGGCAAGAGAGATGAAAGCGAGGCTGCTCATAAAAGAGAGGCCAAAGATTAGGCGCGACGCAGTTTTTTAAAACATTACTCTAAAAACGTTTTGAGAACAAAAGAATTGAATTGATCTCAGAAATATTTATTCAGAATTTTTGAAATATTTACAAATTTTATTGAAAGTCTAAAACTCGCTAAATCGAGCTGTTTTCATGATATTCAGGATTATCACAAAATTTCAATACTATTGATGCTATCATTTTGTTATTTTGACGAGGTAAACGTGGAAAATTAAATCTCGAAAATTCCTCGCTTAATCTATGATTTTTATTTTATATTTCCAATCTATAGTTGATGCTGAGCATTTTAGGATCACAGAGTAAACAAAATTGATATAGTAATCTTTAAAACACATTTTTAAAAAATTAGTAAAGAATGAAAGAGAACTTATAACAATATTATGGTTTAACAAATCTATAAATACTACTCAGCATGATAAAACATCAATTAGAACTCTATTCCAAATATTTTCGTTCTCATCTTTGAATATCTTGTGTAACTATCAGGATAAACCTTGAAGTCACCTTGCGGACAAGCTTCGACAATATTATTCACTAATATATCAGATCTATCAAACATGTGGATGACGACTCCACGAACATTTGTATAATATATATTTCCTAGTTTCTCTGTTGGCAGTACTTTCGTTGAAGCGAGTGATTCAAAGCCGTGTTCCTGCTCCCACAAGTTTGTTGAAATGTTTGCTCTTTGTATTTCACCTGAGAAGTAGAGATAGTTGAGGTAACCTTGATCACATGTTTTGTGTGTTGCATCGATGTTGTGTATATCAAACTGAGAGAAGTACAAGTCTTCGTATGTCATTATGATGGAAGGACTTCCATACATCATTCCTCCATTGATTGGGTTTTGCTCCATAATTCGTGATGGAACTGTCCACACTTTGTTGATTCTTTTCATGTTGTCTTTATCAAATTTCCACTGCCTTGCTTCCTTGATGACTGTTAACTTGTTTGGATTTATTTCATCCCAGAAAGGATCCGCCTGGTAAACAACATCATAGAGATCAATGATGAGAATTCTATCAAACAAACCAGAAACTTTGAAAACAAAATCATATGCAATGATGTGTTTCACAGCAAATATTGAGCTTTTCTCTTGAACTTTTTGGACATTTCCTATATTAAAAACTTGTACATTGCAGAGTTTGAACAGTAGAAATGTGTCTTCGGTCATTTTTTCATAAGCGCTTTGCTCAGTAAGAATAATTATTGTTGCTTTTGACCCGGTTGTCCTCAAAGAGCGAACGAATGGAAATATATTATCCACTTTGTTCATAATGACTGATACAACGGCATCTCTTTCAGTAGAAGTAATATGAGATTTATCAACATTTTCAATTTTACACAAAGGACAATAATCAGAGTTCTGGCGTGATAGATTGAGCGGATCAATAAGAAATTTGGTGTCAAAAACAATCCCATGCTTCAAGAAAACAGGTGTATAAATAAAAGATGGTAATAACAACTCTCTGAAGCACAATCTGACTAAAACATTCGCCAAAGCTATAGATATACAAAGAAAAGTGGGTCCTGTATAATCAGTATGCCGAGAAAATTGATTATTTCTCATTTTTTTGTCTTTGTAAACTGAAACAAAACGACAAAAAAATTTTGAACCGAAATACAAGTTGCTGTATAGGTCATAGTCATTATATTATTTTCAAAAAAATTAAATTATTTACAGCGGTTTTTAATAAATAAAAGTGACTTTTAAAAATGATTTTTTAGATGAAATAAGTGGTAGCCCAGCTATTTCACGGAACTGCACCATTGTCGGTAAACTCCTTGTAGCGATTATTGCAGAATTAAAGGATTTTATTAGGTTCAATATAATTTAAACCCTGAAAAAAAACTCATGAAAACAAGATTGGCAACACCTACAATGCTTAAAGGCTCTACAAGGTTATCTTCGAAAAATACTAACTTTATGCCTTAATAATTTTAAATTTGATATTTTTTTATCTTCTTCAACAGGTCTGACACATCGATAAAGAGCCGATTCATGCAGCTCAAACGCCATAATATGACACTCGAGAAGTTGTTGAACTCTTATCAAACTTTTCAACAGAATAAGAAGAAAACTAAATGCGAAAACATAATAATAGTTCCACGTATGTGTTATCGCTTCAATAACACTAAACAGCAAAACATCTCTAATTCTCAGCCTAATTCGATTACAAATGAATGCACAGTAGATTCATTCGACTTTGATTCATTTTACAGTGATGTTACAAATTATGATGTTTCCAATGATTTGTTTGTTGATGATTTATGTTTTTGACAATAAAACATTTTACATGTTATATAATGATTTTATTTGTCATAAATTTTATAATATTATAAATAACAAAATTGATTTAAACAAAAACAAAAAAAAAAACAAGTTTATTATATTTATATTTCGGAGTCTGAATCTATGTCTGAGATCTCAAGGTCCATAAATTCTTTGTATTTGGCATCAACATCCAAACTAGAAACGGACTCTTCTTCTGAATAATCAGACTTAAGTAACGTCTTTATTTGAGAAAGTCTTTCTTCAGGAGTGAGTTTCCTTTCTTCAATAACATTATCTGTCTTAAATTTATCTGTAATTGCTTTTGGAGGAGACCTTGGAACAGGGACTTCTTCATCATCCTCTTCTTCTTCTTTTTCATGATTATGCTCATCTTCGTTCTCAGAGTCAGCAATTGCTTCATTCGTGAGATTAAACAAATCTTTTTCATCATCACTTGATTCGTTGATTGGCAAAATAACATTCGATAATGATCCTGTGCTGTTGTTCTTCCAATCTATTTGATTGCTTTGTTTCACCGGAGACGCAACTGCTTCTTTATCAAGTTTTTTAATACTGAATCCGATTTCATCACCATCTTCTTCATCCTTAATAATGATTTCTTCAGTTGCTTTCTTTGGTGAAGGAATTGTAGAAACATTTTCTTCTGTTTGGTCTTGTTCATTCCATTTTGAGTTCTGAACAACAAACGCTTCAATGTCATCCGAATCTGAATTGTTTTTAATGGTCTTTGGTGATAATTTTGTTTCATTTTGGGCAACTTTGGCATTAGATTGATTTATTTTCTTTGGAGAGAATGGGAATGGATCATCTTCATCATCAGATTCCGTACTCCATCCAACAGACTTCTTCTGTATTGGCTTTACAACGCTTGGTCTTGCTTTGCTTTCAGCAATGATATTAAGAATCTCTTTTTCTGAATTGTCATCAATACTATCAAGCAAGGACGATTTTGGCTGCTTCTTTGTGATGTAAGCATCAGAGTCACTGTCGCTCTCGAACACATTATGCTCATTCAGTGAATATTTCTCAAGTAATTTATCTTCATCGCTATCAAATGTTGTATTTTTATGAGAGTTTTGCTCAATGATACTGACTCTTCCCGGCTTCATTGGAGAAATATTCACCCGACTTTCTATTGTTTGATTCATATCCTTTGGTGGTGACATCATCGTTTGCGGTGCAACTTCATTGACTTTTGTTGGTGATAAAATTTTTGTTGGCGAAAATCTCGTTTCATTCTTAGGTGAAGAAGTTTTTGTTGGTGAAGAAATTGTTGTCGTCTTCATAAATTCATTCTCCATTTCGTTTTGGAATTCCTTCCTCTTCATCTTCAGATATGCTCCTATTTTGGCTTCTTCGTCGAAAGAATTACTTGAAGCTTCATCATCGTCGATATTTTCTTCGAGATATTTATGTACATCTTCACCATCTTCATCAGAACTCATTTCGATATCGAGATCGAGTTTAAATGAATGTGGTGTTTGCTTCTTTGGGCTCTGTTTCTTCGGAGATTCCTTCTGTGGTGATGATGATGGTGAAGCTGAGAATGAATGTGTTCTTTTAGCTTTATTTGCTTTGATTTCTGTAACTTCTTTTTCTATATCTGAAGAATTATAAATCAGTTTCGTTTCTTTTTTCATTCTATTTTGCCTAATATTAGCGACCTCTTCTTCTATTTCTTTATCGCTGTCATCGTAGCTTGAAACAGACTGCTTTTTAGACGAACTTAAGTTCTTTGGTGAATTCAATCTGCTCACGTGTCTTTCTTTGAGTTCTTTGTCAACATCATCGCTGTCTTTGTCATCAAACTCAGTCTGCGTGATCATCTTCGAGCCCTGCCTCATTCTCGCAGCTTCAAGAACAGATCTGAGCTTCAAATCTTCTTCAATGTTGTAATCATCGTCATCGTAATTCATTTCAACTTTTTGCACTGGGACAGCAACTTTCGCAGGTTTCTTGTTAACTAATTGTTTAACATTCGTAATAAGTTCATCAATGGAATCATCGCTATCAACATTCATTGACTTTTGCTTTATTTCTGTCGGCGGTAAAGCAGAAACTTTTGGAGGCGACAATTTTTGTGATATTTGGGGCTCAAAATCATAGTCTGAATTACTTGATTGATATTTTCTGTTTTCTGTTATCTTTTTGCTCTCTTCTATCAACTGGTGAGTGTATTTCACTAAGATATCATCATCTTCTGATGAATCGCTGTCTGTTGGCGTTGCTTGGACTTCTTCAGTGACAAAATTCGTCTTTTTAGGCCTTTTGCTCTCTTTTGCGAATAGTCCTGGTCTTCCTGACTTCTTATTTCCTGTTTTTCTTTCGATTGATATTGAGTTTTGTATTGGAGAGAATTTTAATGTGTTTTTAGCATCATCAGATGTCTTTTCTGGCCTTCTTTGGCTTGATTTTCGAATAATTGAGTTAATTACGCGACTTCTCCAAATTTTGAAGAATCTTCTGAGTAAAATACTGTTTTTCCTATCCTCAAATTGCTTCGATCTCATGAATACTTGGAATTGAGATTCAATTTGTCTTGATGACATTGGAGTTTTTCGATCTGAATAATCTGTCTTAAAAACAATTTCTGGCTTGATTTGGACGGGCTTATTGTTTCTCCTTGTTGTAAATACTATTTCATTATCATATAAAACGTTTTCTTCAACTTTTGGAGCTTTTTTCTTCGTTATTGGCTTTTTTGTTGTCTTTTTGCCGCTTTTTATTGGAACAATCGATGACTTTCGCGTTTTTTCGGTTCCATACATCAGACTGTCGTTGTTAAAATCGTTTTGAAGCTTTCTAAGCTTTGAAATTAATTCATTCGACATTGTGACCGTTTAATTATAAAATTTATGACAAATAAAATCATTATATAACATGTAAAATGTTTTATTGTCAAAAACATAAATCATCAACAAACAAATCATTGGAAACATCATAATTTGTAACATCACTGTAAAATGAATCAAAGTCGAATGAATCTACTGTGCATTCATTTGTAATCGAATTAGGCTGAGAATTAGAGATGTTTTGCTGTTTAGTGTTATTGAAGCGATAACACATACGTGGAACTATTATTATGTTTTCGCATTTAGTTTTCTTCTTATTCTGTTGAAAATTTTGATAATAAGAGTTCAACAACTTCTCGAGTGTCATATTATGGCGTTTGAGCTGCATGAATCGGCTCTTTATCGATGTGTCAGATCTGTTGAAGAAAAATTTTGAGATAAGAACCCATCGTTGACCGAGTTCGTTGTATTTCTCGAAAAGGAGAATATCTTCTTGAATTGTGAATGCATCTCGATTGACATTCTGAGACAGATACTTGATACACCTGTCTTTGCACTGCCTCGCGTCCCTGTTAACCATTTTCTTCGCAACAACCTTCCAATAGTTAGTAATTAGATGTTCGCATCCGTCACGACTGCGCCGTGACTTCTACGAACATCTATTTAAATATATTTACGGCAGAGTTAGTTTTACAAGTTAGGGTCCCCCCCTATATAGAAAATAAAATTTTGAATTACTTACAAAACTAACGTTAATTTTATTTTGGAATTCCTGATTTTATAAAATGTATTCAGTTTTAAAAATAATTTATGACAAACTAACTAACTAAAAAAAAAGATAGCGAAACCCCGTAGGGGTTAAGCCGCAGAGCGGCAAGGGCTTCGCCCACGCCCGAAGGGCAAGAAAATGGGGTAAGGAAATTTTGAAAAATAATTTTAGTGGTTATGTGAGAAATTTATTTAGTAATTAGAAAAAATAATTTATGACTAACTAACTAACTAAGAAAAGATAGCGAAACCCCGTAGGGGTTAAGCCGCAGAGCGGCAAGGGCTTCGCCCAAGCCCGAAGGGCAAGGATTTGGGAAGTAAGAAATTTTGAAAAATAATTTTAGTGGTTATTCTGATTTCTTCTCTTCCTGCTTCTTCTTTTCTTCTTCTTTCATTCTTTTTGCGATCCATCTCGGATTCTTCTGTCTTCCTGCAGCAAGTGCTGCTAATTGTTTTTCTGTACACTTACGTTTAGGTTTAACGGGTTTTTCCTCCGTTACTCCTTCAACATCTTTTTCATTCTTTCTTGTTT
>JALKBU010000111.1:0-81188 GCA_023091735.1 Trichomonas tenax | reverse complement strand
AATTGCTCAAACAAGCCTTCAAAAACACAAATTTCTTAAAATTGAAGCCCCAAAAACACAAAAACACAGGCGAAACAGTGCACGGCGGCCAACTTTAGTTGGCCAGAGTGCACATTGTGTGTGTGTCCGCCATTAGCCATGATCTCAACCTCATCGAGAATCTCCGGGCGATAATGAAGATCCACTTCGCCAAGATGCACCCAACCACAGTTAACGCCCTCGAAGTCTGCGTTCGTCAAGTCTGGAATAATATCAGCGACGAATTACTCCAGCATCTCTGTACATCGATGGACACTAGGTTGCGCGCCTGCGTCGAAGCCAACGGCAACCAAATTAACTAATAAAAATTACTGTTTGTGCCTCCAATATGGAGTTGCACGAAAGTGTTACACAAACGTCAGATTTTTTTCTTATGTTTACATTACATTTGAAGGGGAAAAGTGAGAATTGAGGGTTGCCCCCGTCACTTTTGTGGAAGTGTTTCGTGCTGGACTTTAGAAGTAGGCCCACTCTAACTAAGGCCTCTTACCATAAACGAGAATAGAGGTATTGCTGCATTCATGGCCTAGATATTGGTTGTTGCATTGATTATAACATATGTCCTTTTTTTCGAAATAAAAATAATATCTTCGCAATTAGTGTGATAAGACGTAATTTGTTAACTCCCACAAAGCATACGGGCATTTTATTCCTATAACTACTCATAAACTCCTAAAATTGATCAAAATACGATTTCGATTTCACTAATTAAATATGTATTTACCAAATTTTTATTTATTTCTGTTATTAAGA
Organism: Trichomonas tenax; assembly: GCA_023091735.1. NCBI lineage: Eukaryota > Parabasalia > Trichomonadida > Trichomonadidae > Trichomonas > Trichomonas tenax. The sequence continues at coordinate 80,396 of JALKBU010000111.1, read as the reverse complement.
TGCAAATTTTAATATAGTACCTACATTGTTTAAGAAATTGTGTATTTATGTGAAAGTTTAAATATTTAGTGAAATAAAGCTAGTTAAGTAGTAAAAGTTGTATAAAACAATATTAAAGAAGCTGCAATAAGTATTTTCATTTATTAAAAGCAACAAATCGACGTTTTTAATTGAGAAATTTGCATATTCACGAAGGATGAATTATTTTTGCTTGGTTAGTAGTTACATCTCATCTATAGGGCCTCTCAAACCTTGCTAGAAAATTTGAAGTCTTGCGCTGTGGAAACAAAACTTTCTTGGAATAACCGATAATAACCTTAAATGGCTTGGGATGACACTAGGATTAAACATGTTTTTTCTAGAGGGTAGTTAATGTTAAGTCTTCCCAATTATTTAAAATTTTCTGGAACTTGATTCCTACGGCAGTTGAAACAAAGCTTCATGTAAAATCCAAAAAAGGAGTTTTTATATATATCGTTTATCATCAGAAAAATAATTTTGGGCTTTTCAGTAAAATTTGAACTTAGCATAATATATGCAGTAGAAAAAGTCCGATCATTTTTATGTCACGTTTGTGATTTTTCTGAACTTTACAGTAAGGTTATAAATTTTTATGATATATTTGACATCTACACCATATGCTGATTCTAAATTTCTATTTATTTTATGCTAATAGGCACTTTTCAGAGTGGGATTACTTCTGGTGAAATTTTTAAAGTTGAAAACATTTTAATCGTCTTTTCTCCGAAAAATATAATGTGGAATTTTACTTTATTTTTGGAGAAAAAAGATGCAATTGCACGTTCAAATAGTCCAAGCGACCCGCCTCCCAAAGCTTAACTTCTTCGGATCTATCAATCCATACTGTGAAGTGAGATATGGAGTGAAGATGTTTAAAACTAAGCATCTCATTAATACAATGAATCCGAAGTGGAACGCAATAATAAGTGTTCCTGTGGATCTAAACAATGACTCTGTTTACATATATCTCAAGAATCACAAGTTTAATGCATCGAAGAAAGTTGGAAATGTCAAAATCGATATTAGAAGCATACCATACATGTCAATCATTGACCAATGGAACAGAATTGAGCCGCATGGCGACATTCATGATGCAGGACAGATCCATCTCAAGATTCACTTGTGTTCAAGAAATGATAAGCCATTTATTCAGAACACAATCGTTAAACATTAGAACAACGTTGGGTATGTTCGGCAGAACGATTTTTATCCAAAGAATCTAAACTATTTCAATGATTATCCAACAATTTATAAACAAAGCGCTCCTTCTCAACGGCAAACCGCTCCAAAGCAAAATAATCCAAATTAGCAATCTCCTAATGAACTGTTAGGTGTATATTATAAAATTTTATATCATGTCATTGAATATTGTATTATTAACCACAGACATATGTTGTAATTATGCAAGCAAAGCATTTTATATGAAAGAAATTGCTTGAAAACAATATGATATGAGATTTTAAAATTTTCGTTTAATATTGTTATTTTGGAATTGGCCGTTTGAAATAATCATTTTCACATCAACAGGATTTCAAATATTCTGCGTTTGAGAGTGAACTAGCATATGCAGCTCGTTGACGAAATATTTCAAAATTTAAATCTAAATCGAAATGGAACATTAACACTACTTGAATGAAGTTTGTATTCTTAAATTGTATACTTAGAACGTATTTAAACATCAAATATGTATTTAAATGAGGATAATTTGCTTGAAAATCACTAATGAAAGCATATGTTAGTATTAATAACATCATAAAACATTTCTGTGTGATATCTTGATGATTGGTTATAATGTGGTTAAGTCTATAAACCAATATTTAGATTGAAAATGTATCATTTATCAAAAACAAAAAATAAAATGTCGGATCAATACATTTCGGGACAAGCATTTCAATTTTAAGTCCATTGACATCAATGCGGATAATAATAAAAGACAATTTTTTTTTCTCCACGTAAAAATAAGATTAAGATAGTTTCATGATTTTTATAATTAGCATAATACAGAAATGCTATTTTTAATAGAATTTTTCCATTTCAGTTTTCAAAACAAAAGACTAAAAATTTTAATCCTTTCTAAGCATAGATCAAAAATGTTATCAGAAAGAAACTATATTTGATAAGTTTACGTTGTCAAGTTGACAAATTTACAAAATCCTAAAAGTGACAATCAAATGGTAGATAACTCTCTTTTACTTCTCGCCGTCAAACGTTCAATGGCGATTGGCGCCGGAAACGTTATCAAAGGAAACGGTTTCAGCACATACGACGCTTATTCTGACTGCTCTGTAGATGAAATTCCCGATGAAATGATGACTGAATACTTAAATTACCTTATTCAGGACTGCTCCAGCAAGCTTTCTGGCAGCGCTGCAGCTTACAAACAACAGCTCGTTGAATCTCTCGCAATTGACCGCGATTTCAAGACATATCAGTGGGGAGAGGCAACAGAGACAGTTTGCAACTCTTTCTACACCGACAACAATGGATACATGAACTTCTTCGTTTATTCCCTTAATCCAATTGGTGATGGAAACCAAATTCAATGCGAATATATGGATATCAGAATTAAGTTCAGACTCGCAGATGTTGCTGTTACACTTACACACTGCAAGAAGAGGCTCTTTGGTGGGAAGCGTACATGGAAGGAAATCAGATACGTCAAGCCAAGCGTTTCATTCAATGATTTCGTTAACGCCTTGACAATTGCTGTTTCACCACTCCTCACAACAGCTCTCCCAGTTCAGACACCATCAAGCGTCAAGGACGAACTTATTGCCCAGGCCAACCAAATTCCAAATACAATGCCAAGCGATGCTCCACGCCGCACAATTTACAACCCAATGACTAAGCAGCACGTTGTTGTTACAGAGCCAGAAGTTCTTAAGCTTCTCCCAGCACGTTGGGAATATGTTCTCTCAGGAGACGTCGTTACCCCAGCAACAAACAATCACCAGTGGGAATTTGATGCACCAAAGATCACCAAGCATAAGTGGGAATTCGATCAGTGATTTTTTTTTTTGAATCGCATTAAAACTCATCTCTAAGATTTTATGATCTATAGTATTATATTTTACTCAACCATAGGAAACAATGAAATAGTTCCAAATTAAGAACCCATCAATTTTTATATCAGGAAATATTATATAAACTAAAGCAATGTTCGATATTCTAACAATAGCTATATATTTTCATATGCAGATTATACCTTGACAGATCAGGCTCTGTTTAGGATAATATTGAATTTGAAAAAAATATTGACCATAAGCATGAGTATCTGCATTTTATTGCTCATTCACTCAGTAGAGGCACTGTAAATGAAACTGTTGTTTTTCAAATAGGTGATATGTAAAATTCATATTTTGACAGCATTTTTGAATTAGTCACTTTTATTATTAGGGGGCGTAAATGATAGACCCTAATTATAATAAATTTAATGTCGTCAAAGAGAGAACAGTTTCGCAAATATTTGGAGGCCGGAAATGTCATAGAAACACTGAACCGCGCAATGATCAATCTTCACGAGCAGTCTCCACTGCCAGAGGACCCTCTTGCTTTCATTAGAGAAGTTATTGGAGCTCCGCCAGCGGAAAACGTTGACGCACTCATCCGCAAGAACCAGGATTTGCATGCCAGGGTAATTCAACTTCGAAATCAATTAGATCTCATGCAATCAGCTTAAACTGTTTTTTATTAAATTTCGACGAAATCAGCTATATGTAATAAATACATGCTATACTACACAATGACATTCTTTTGCATATCATGTTACGATTCAAAAACTATTTTTATATCTGATAACGTATACATTAATGGATTCCAAATGTGGGATTAATACCATATAGCCAATGAGCTTATTCTCGTATTGTGACCATATTTCATAGATTTCCAAAAAAAATTATATAATTTTCATTAGAGTCATTAAATGCGTCAACAAAAAGGGGGGTAACTTCGAACCTTCACATCAAAAGAGGCCGAAACTTAGGGAGTAGGTAGTATAGGCCTACAGGAACAATACATGTAAGGGGCGCAAGTCAAAACAATCTTATAATTTCGAGATATAACACGTCGAAATTGAATCCTTTTAAATAAAAAAATTTATTTGCAAAATTCATTTTTTATCTCCAGGACTCAAAAAAGTTCTCTTCCTCGATTGGGGATATATGAACCGTGTGCCCTGATAGTGACAGTAGCTACCGCCAATATCAGGAAAATCCATTAAATTAGAGATTTCGCAGCTGATGAACAACAGGAAGTTGGCGAATCTGCTACAAATTGACCAAAATCGGAATATTATGATTTATATTTGTAAAATTTGTTATTTTCATACGCTTCAATGTTAATATAACTAATAGCTAAATGAAGCAGCGCCAATTTTATTATTGTTACATAAATTGAGCCTTAGCAGATGAGCGCTTAGGCAGCATAGTTCTCATATTTCTTATAATCTGGGCAACAATCCCAACCTTCTTCCCCAATCTGAATGTCTTCAATATCGAAGTCTGAAGATTCAAATGGATCCTGAACTCAAATTTGTCCTTGAGTATAATTAAATCGTGAAGTTGTGGCCAATATTAGCCAAATTATCGTCTTTTAATTTAAAATATGACAGCATCTGATGTAAACCATTTTTATTATGGATAAAGGGTTCCTGATGGATCCCAGCGTGATAACGCTTTGATTTGCGCCGGAAGGCCGTCGCATATAATTGCACATAAGACAATATTTTGAGAGATGACTGATACAATCATATTTGATATAAAAAATATTGAAATCACCTTTGAAAGTCAATAGCTATGTTACAAAGCACCATCAATATAATTTTATATATTTTTCATATTGATTTGGTTGTGCTAGAAAAATATTATAAACAAAATTTTGAGTATAATCTAACAAACTACTTGGAACAGTTTACTTGGCTAATTCTAAGACCTGCTTAGCCTCAACAACGTTTGGATCATCTGGAAAGCCATTGGCCTCATTCAATGAAGCCTGAAGCTTAGCAGTGAAGTCCTTGAGGCGGCGCTCGCAGTCCTTGGTCATTGCTTCAGCTTCCTCACGTAATTCGATGAGTTTCTTGTACTCATATGTTCCTGGCTCGTGTTTCGTGTTCTGGACGTTCTCGGCACGCTCAGCGGCCTCCTTCTCGTAGCTGGCCTTCTCTTTTATGAGTCTTTTAACTGCGCCGAGGTTGATCTTGAGCTGTCTCGCGACTTTTGCGTCCATTTTTATTTTTTGCGAACGTTTATAAAAAAATTACTTTTATTTGCATTATCTTATGCATTGCACCCCCATAGAGAATCAAACAGTTTCCTCGTGAAACTCTTCGAAAAGCACCCATAATAACGAAAATTCGAATCCATCGATTTTGATTTTGCAAATCTAGCCATTGTTATATTAATAAAATTCACTCATGTAATGAATTGAAGTGAAATTTAGAGCAGCAAACCTAATGCTAATATTTGTTTTATAATCGATATTATTTCATAATCATTTCATTTTATAAAAGTTTTGGAATAAGCCAAAAACTAAATATCTTCGTGATGTATACATTATAATGGCATAATATTATAATAAGCAGATATTAGTTACAATGAAAGATCTTGACGCTCCAAATCAGTGAGAATAAAAGTGAGTTCATGAGATAGTTGTTGAGTAAATATCTTCATAACAAAAAGAGTACAAATTTAGATAAACATATATAGTTTAGATAGGGATGCCTAGAATATTGTTATACAAATAGAAAAGGAAATTAACAGGTATTTTGTTACCAAAATTGGATTTATTCGATCAATTGTGTTTTGATGACTTAAAAAATATAAGAAAGAAATTATTGCTTCATTCATCACTAAGGTAGTATCCATGATGATTTATGGTGAAATTTCTCAACAATAATAGATATTGTTTGATAAATTAATTTAAAAATGGTTTTATGCTTTTGTCTCACAGATCTAGATTCACATGACAACAGGTAGTTTTGTTGCAGTAATAATTGGCCGAAAAAACGTAATATTTGGAAGTATGCCAATCTTATCTCCCAATTTTATTGCGTTTTTTGCGATTTTTCGGTTCAGAGATAACAAATAAAGATAGAAAAATGAAATAACACGAAATCGAAAAAAGCGGTTACTTTACTTGATATATCAATGACTGTTGATCCAAGCGTCCAGAACGAGATCAAGGAGAAGCAGACGTCCGGGTGCCCGAGCGAGAACAAAATTTCCATCGTCATCACGTGCCATAGAGACGATGCTGCTTCTAAAGCAACATTCTACGATTTCACCGCCACCCGCCTCGAGAACGGCGTCGAAAAATCTGCGCAGACAAGTTACCGCTATAGCCAACTCCTCGAATTTAACGAAAAGCTTATCTATAACTACGGCGCCATCCGCTTACTCCGCGTATTCCCACCAAAGAAGTTCGTCGGAAACCGCGAAGGCGATTTCATTGTTTTACGCCGTGATGCTATCCAGGAATGGGCAACTGAACTTTGCTTAGATGAAGAGACATGCGAAGATAAACTTGTCCTCCAGTTCTTCAAGCTTATCGAGTAAAATAGTTACTATATTTTAAGTCTTCTAAAGGTGCAAGATTGAAGGTATTTCTCTCATATTGAAGTTGTCTTAAATATCACTAAACATTTAATTTGACACATAAATTTTTACATGTCATATTTTCCTAAAACAAAAGAGTGGGGTTTATTTTGATCTAAATTATCAATTCAAATAATGCAGAACTGTCTCATACTCAAATAAACACATATGTGGTATGAATAAATTGCATATGATAAGTTATTCATTCAATTGCATGTGATTTGATAGAACAATATAACATTTTAGTTATGCATCATATTTCACTATTATTGATCGAAATATTTCTAATAATTCAGTGATTAAAAATCTCTTCCTATGTTTGAGAATATACAAGAAGTGTTCATAGAATCCCAATATCTATCAATGACAGTAAACAAGAGCTTTTAAATGTCATTAGATTATTAAAAAGATAAAGATGATCACAACTGGTAAAATTGAACCCATTTCAATGTATTCTTGCTGCTAATCGCAAAGAAACTTCATTACTCTCAAGTTTTTATTTCATTTGTTTGTTTCTTTTTCATAGGAATTGTCAAAATGGCATCTCACTTTTTGGATTTGCCTAGTCCCGCAAGCTTCATAACTTCCTATCTGATTCATATAATTCCAATTTGATTTGACCCTTAAGGAATTATCATATATACTATATATCTTTATCATGTAAACTCTCCGCTTTAATAATATTATCAAAGTTATATATAAAAAAGATCTCAGAATTTCAATTTCCTGATGAATGTATGCTTTGTCGTGACTGTGAAATTAAATTGTTTTTCGAAGCATGGACAATGACTCCTGCATAAATCAAAAGCTATCTCATATCCTGCGCCACTGGTGGAAATGGTAACGTTTATGAAAATCCTTATTGCGTAACATTCAATTATTTGACAAACCTTTGCCATTTATTTCTATGTCAATTTGATGGAGAATTAGTATATCACAAATTCTTTGGACATCAATTCCTTATGATATTCGAGCATAATGTCACGAAAATGGAATATTTTCGAAATGATGATGAAGTTTTTGAATGTCGTAACGAAACACTAAAATATTCAATAATGAAGCTTGCACATGATAAATATATTCCAAGAAATGCTTCATATGAGTTTATATATGAATCAAAATTAGTGGGTTTGGTGCATTTTAGACAAAATTTTCCCCTTGTGAATGTGCAGAAACTCAAGGTTTGCAAGCTCCTGGATATCAGAAACTTACGCACAATCCCTATTATTCAGAGGTCATTTCTTTTGATGGTTTATGTAGAAGAACAATTTTATATGGAAATGAACAATATTGTTATATTGATGGAAATCCTAGTCTTCCAAATTGGCATTTTTTCATTTCTTGTTGGCTTCAACAGTACTGTTGAAAGAAGAGAAGATAAATATATAAGATTGTGGGTTCGATCTGATACCAAATATTATGAGCAAACATCAGTCATAAAAAATGTTATTCAGTCAATTTAATGATAGATATTTTTGTTATTCTTTAATTAGTAACATGAATTGATAATTTTTATACTTTACACTTCAAAAGAATCTAAAATTGATTGTGCGTATTTCTTGACTCTTGGATCCTTCGCCTTTATATACATTTGAATAGCCTTTGGAGCTCCATTCTTAATTAAATATGTTCTTGCTTGCTTGAATTGACAGAAAACGGCAATCTGTAACAAAACTTTTCCTCCTGTTTCTTCTCCATAACTTAAGGCCTTAACCATTAAGTCTAAAGCGCCGGCCTGTATCATCTGGTCCAGGACACTTTGTTTCTTTCTAATGATATTGCCAAGAACGCCAGCAGCATTCTCAACAGTCCTTGAATCTGTGGCCTGCAACAATTCGATTGGAGCAGAAATATCTTTCAAAATATAATCAACAGCTGCTGAATTCTTCGTTAAAAGATTGCCCATAGCAAATGCAGCTTGTCTTTGAGCTTGTTGGTTTTCATCTCTGAGATGGGAAACAATGTATGGGCATAATGCATCAACTGCTTCATCTGATAATGCTTCTCTTCTTGTGAAGTTACCAATAAATCCTAAAGCAGCAATGCGAATCTGAACAGCTTCGCTTTGTAATGCTCTTTCAGCTAAAACTAAGACATTGGCATCTAAAAGTGTGCTGATGAAGGCATCGGACAATCTTGCAAAGTGTGCTGCAACCATAAGTGATGTTTCAGCAGCTGAATCTAAAGCAAACAAAGTTTGCAACAATTGCGGTGCAGTATGTAACAATATTTCTGTTGGCTCTCTGAATGAGAGCAAAACTTGAGTCCAAGCGTACATAACTTGTGGTGGAATTTGTGGACCCATCTCTGATATCAAACCAGCAACAACTGTTAAGTATTTGTTCTCTGTTAATACTGTAATCAAGCTCTTAACATTCTCTGGTTCAGCAATAACTGCAGTGATATACTCAGAGATAACTGTTGCGTTTGAAGGAGAACTGAAGAGTCCTAAAAGTGAAGGAAGTGTTGGACAAACTAAATCAAATGGAAGTGTGAAGATTGTTGATAACAATGCTGGTTGATGAATTGGAAGTAATGATGTTATACCGACAATGCATTGTTGAAGGATTTTCTCCTTCATCGGAACATGAGCGAATGGAGATGATAATATAGAAACATAACTTAAAACTTCTTGATCAGTTTCTGGCATTTTAGCACCAACTTTCATTAAAATGGATAATCTTGATTCAATTCCTTCACGTCCGCAGAATATTCCATCGACAAATTGTTGCATGTTGCTCAAGCTTTGTCTAACCGAGAACTTATGTTGGAATTCTGTGATTTGTGCCAATAAATTAACAGAAACAGCGATGAATGAAATAGCACTTGAGAAAACGCAGAAGCTGCAAACAATGTCTAAATCACCAGAAACAATCTGGAAAAGAGAGTCAACGAAACCAGAAATTGGTTGAATGTATTTGATCAAAGCATTGTTCTTTTCAACAATCTTTGTTAAAATGCAAAATGCCGCTGCTTTAACTGCTTGTGAAGGATGATGAATGACAGCACTTGTTGCGATCGGAACGAACTGCGGTGCGAAATCGCCGCAAAGAGAATTGAGGAATATCTCAGAGCTCTGCGTGAGATAAGCAATAAAAACATATGTTCTTTCGACAGCATCGATGTCTGGCGCAAATAAGAAACTGAGAAGACGATCGCGAAGCTTTTCTGCGCGTTCTTGGTTCAACTGAAGATCTGTGATTGGAGGATCAGCGTAGTTAATTGCAGCAGCCGCATATGGAACGGAAAGCAGCTGCGTGAAGAAGTTCACAGCACAAATTGGCATTTCATTCATTCCGAAAACTTGAAGACCGACAGAGAATGGATTAATGAATTTGTCACGATCAACAGCAAGAAGCTCTGTTGCAGCACTGAGTGCCTCCTCAAGAACCATTGGTTTTGATATGAATTCCTTGAAATGGAATGAGAAAGAAGCTGCTAAAGGAGAATCTCCGCCAGCATGAAGATCTCTGAGATATTTCACCGCGAGAAGAAGTTCTTCTGGTGATCTGACTGAAGGATTGACAAAGATTGATTGGAAATCAGGGAGCTTCGATTTTGGTGGATTGAATGGAATTAGAGCTTCAGGAGAAAGTGATTCACTAATTGCTTCTTCAAACTGTTTAGATTTGAACTGGTAAACGTGGTCATCAAAATCTTTCAGCTTAACATCAGCAATGAATGGATGTTTAAGCAATTCTTCGCATGAAATTCTTTCAGTTGGATCTTTTTGCAGCATTTTAAGTAAAAAGCTCTTGAAGTTCTCTGAAATTGGTCCTGGCCACTGAATTGGGTCGTTAACGATCATTTGAATTAATTTATAAATCGAATTTGTGAAGAAAGGTGGTTGTCCATAAAACAATTCGTATAATATAATACCGAGTGACCATACATCGATTTTTTCATCATATCTCTGCTCCTGAACGAGTTCTGGAGCCATATAAAGTGGAGTACCTTTAATTGAGTTCAAAAAGAGAGTTGTACTTGATAAAGCACGAGCGAAACCGAAATCGCACAGCTTGAGGGCGCCTTTATTCGTAATTAAAATGTTTTGTGGTTTCATATCGCGATGAATGATTTTATTGTTGTGTAAATAAGCTAAAGCCGATGTAAGCTGTGCTGCAACAGTCTTGAGGACCTCTTCTGGAAGTGTTTGATTGTCATCAATGATTTGGAATAAATCACCTCTTGCGAGTTCTGATACTACGTTGAAATCAGTATCAGATTCGAACATATCGAGCATACACATAATATTTGGGTGCTTAACTTTCTTTAAAATATCGATTTCACGTCGAAATGATAACAAATCATCTTTTGATTGACCTAATTTGTTGATCATTTTTATTGCAACGAGTCTTCCTGTGAATTTCCTCCTCGCTTTGTAAACACGGCCGAATGATCCCTCTCCAATCTGCTGAAGGAGATGATAATCCTGCATTTTTTTAAAACGGTTTTAATTTATTTTTCACTTTTTACAAAATTGACACGTAAATTTTTCAAATTATTTTGTTCAAATTACATCCTCAGATTGTCAAAAATATAATTACTTTCTTCCTCACATCAAAATTGTCAATATGTATCTGGAATTACCTTCGATATGAGTCAGAAACAAATTAGAAAGACTAATTCGATGCAAACACATAGATATTGAATCAATTGTCTTATCATTAGATTGTATCGAATTTTTCAACAGTTAATAAATTAACACAGGATCAATCATATGTTTCTCAATTCTTCCTATGATCAATAATGTATTGTTCAACACTTCAGCAAATAATCGATTTTATTGATGAACAGTCGGTGAATAATATAATAATAACATATTTAGGAGCAACAATGATTCCGTTGCCTTTAATTGGCATCACAAAATTTAAATGAATTCATGAATCGTAACTTATTCATTTAAATAAATAAAATCTCTCCATATTCTCTAAGCACTGCAATTGCAAAGACTGCGGCAATATTTCCATCAAGTTTGTTTTGATTGAAACTCACAAATAAGACCCAAATAAAAGAAGATGAGTTTTTAAAAATGTCACTTTTAGTTCCAAATAACATATCACTTTTTTTTATAAGGAGAAGATTATGGAGGAGCAGATAAATCTGATCCTCCATAATCTTCTTGTCCCAGACAACGACCAACGGAATCTCTACGAGGAGTCCTTTTGGCAGCTCGTGGATTCCGACCCATCTTCCCTTATTCACACTTTTTTTGATGTTATTGAGAAATCTCCCAATAAAACACACCAAATGCTTGCATTGATACTCTTAAAACACATATTTGTACCGTTTAAGGAAGAAGTTTTCAATTTAATTCCAGAAACAGAGCATTTATTTATCCAAAATAAGCTTCTTTCATATTTTTCGCAAAATATATTCCCCCAAACGAATTTAAATTACCTTTCGACAGCTGTGGCATCAATAGCTTCAGTTTACATGCATTTAAATTCATTTCACAATTTTATTCCCGACATCTATCAAATAATTTTAACATATCCGCCAAATATTAAGGCTTTAGCAATCGATTGCGCTATTCAAGTAATTACAGATTTTAAAGATAATATTGAACTTGATAAAACGCAAACATTACAAATAATAACAATGGTTTTACAAGACAACTCAATGTCTGCTGCATCAGTCGCTATGATGCGCTTCATTTATACGATTATTCCCGATGATGATATTCCAGCCGAATTACAAACTCTTTCTAGCGTAATTCCTCCGCTGATGTCACAACTGCAACATGATCTTCTATCACAAATGTTGCTAAATCTGGCGATTTTTATTGCAAAAAAGCCGAAAATTGTTTTCCCAATTTTAGACGATTTGATTCCAATAGTTTTATCGATATCAACAGACAAAAATCAAGATGAAGGCTGTAGAATTAACGCAATTGAGGTTGCTTGTCAAATCATAATAAGAACTGTCGAAGAATTGAAATATTTACCGAATGTAATCGAAGCTCTCTTCTCTATATTAGGAGAGTCAGACGAATCAAGTTTCTCACCTTGTGAAGATGATGCAACTATGTCTGATATTGCTTATCAACACCTTTGCACGATGGGAGGAGTTCAAAATTTGCAGCCACTTTTTGCACAAATAATATTAAATGCAGTTAAAGAATACATTAATTCCGAGGAGTGGACTTTTAGATATGCATCACTTAAAGCTGTCGAATGCATTATATCAACTTCCCATATGTTCATTGAAGAAAAAGCAGAATTAATTTTAGCGCTTGTTGAAAGATTTTCCGATTCATTTCCTGTATGTAGAGTTGCATCATTCCTTGCTTTTTCACAGGGCTGTGTATTTTTTAAAGACTTTATAAGACTGCCTGATGTCTTATCAGCTTTTCTTAGCGCAGTTTCAAATGAAACAGAAGAGAAAGCTTTGATTGCCGAAATATTTGCGCTTTCGCTTTTGTGTGAGCAAAGCAGTGTTGATGATCTTCGTCAATCATATCAAGATCTCGTTAACACTATGATACAGCTTTCTAATGATGCTTGTCCATTAAGACTTAATGCAATCTTGCGTTGTATATGCACATTCTTAAGAAGCTTAGTAGAAGAAATGGCATGTTTTTACCAAATCATTATTGAAGAGTTACGCAGAATAATAACAATAGATAATCAAGATGGAGATCCCAATCTTTCATTGCTTCGTGCACGTGCTATAGAATGCTTTGGTTATCTATGCAATTGCGTTGATAAAGAGACTCTTCAATCTGATTCACAATGGTTCATTTCAACTGTAATTGACTCAGATTGGAATTTTCTGACGCAGAATGAAATAGTGCAGCTTCAGGCCACACTCAGCTCAATCGTATCAATGAGTGTTGAAGTTTCTGGAGAAGAATTTATTGTTCCTGTTATAGAAAAACTCATAGAAATAGTTCAAAATAGACCAAAGTTTAATACTCATCAACAGTTTGATCCATTTATGAGAAATATGTCTCGAGAAATGTACAATTTTCTTATGGATTCATCGTTCCTCGAGATGCGTAAAGAAGAGCTTCAGATCTATGAATCCGCTCTTTCAGCTTTGAAAATCATTATGAAAGCATCTGGGCAAATATTTGTTCCTTACATTCAACAGTTTTGCAAAGCTGCAGCTCCAGCATGCTTTTATTTTCCTCTTCCACAGACACAGATAATTGCACTTGAATGTCTAAGAGAATCAGCAACTTTACTTTCATTATATTCTATTCAGCATGCTTCGCAATTCATTCTTCACATGTGCAGACTTGTTTATATTATTTTAGAACAGCCGGAGTTGAAACCAACAGTAATTGTCGAACTTTTCAAGACACTTAGTTTTGGATTGGAAACATTGATTAGGATTAAAAGTGCAGACGAAGACAGCATCAATGAAATGCTTGAGCATATTCCACTGTCATTAAAGGCAATTATTTCTTGTGCGGAGACAAATGGTATGTGCAGCGAAATGGAATTAGCAGTCACTGATGTTTTATTATTACTATTTCAGCATTTTGGTCAAAAGACTTGTTTATTTTTCGAGACTAACTTGGCTCAATTGCTTCCCATGGATCCATCACACGCATCAATTGTTTCACTCAACTGTTGGACTTCTATGTTGAGATGCCAAGAGAATATTACACCAGAAACAGTTGCTTCTGTATTCGACTATATTTGCAATTCCTGCCAAACCCAAGATTACAATATTGCTGCATCAGCCTTCTTTTGCATGGGAATGCTTGTAGATATCGGTATCTTTGATGATGCCATGTTAGAGAGAGCGACACAGACTTCTTATGCTGCATTAGCAGTATTCGATCAACAAGGAGAGTTTGCCAAACCTGCGATTGATGGAGTTACTTTCCTCTTAACTTATTTGATTAACACACTTGAAGATGCGGTTTCCTTTGATATGATTTCACAATGGTTTACTCATCTTCCTTTCACAACACCAACAGAGAAAAGTAGAACGGTTTATTTAACCCTTGCTGATCAGCTGTCACATAACTACATGAGGATTCTTATTTCTGCAAATCCTGAAAGATCTAACAATGATCCTGCGCAGGATGCGACAATACTTGTTCCAGGAATTCATAAGTTTGTTGAAATTATATTAACCACTTATTTAACAGATCTCATTGATTTAGAAATTGATCAACGTTTCAAACGGATATTCTCAGATATAGCAGCAGACCCTATATCATGGCCAATCATTAATATGGTCGTCAGCCAGTTTGATGCTGATTATTCCAAAATACTTCGTAGTTATTCTTTAGAACAATAGTTTGTATGTATATTTGTTTTTTATTATTATTATGTATGTTATTTATTAAACTTGTTTCTTGGTGGGCACAGAAATGCGCTCAACTCATTTACTATGGCACATGCAACGAGCTCAACCAAATTTGTCAAATTTTTACATGACAGAAAGTTGATTTATCTTATTTTGCAATTAAGTGAAGCTCCATTGCAAAAATAACTGAAAGAATAAAGAACAAAGAACTATATGATGTATCTATTTTTATAATTGGGTGCAGCTCAATTCTAACAATAGTGGCAATATGAAATTAAAATAAAAACATTATTATAATTATACATATCATAAAAATTATTTGTCAAAAAGCACACAACATCAAAACGCTTGCTATTTAAAGCATTGTTATTCTGTTTATGCGTCCACATAGATCTATAAATGATGTATATTGTGTTTTGCTAAAAAATGAGTATGTTTGCCATCATAAATATAGTCAAATTTGTTGAAGTCAAAGACACAAAACGGTTTGACATCATATAATTAAAAATGGAGAACATTGATGCTCTTCAGCAATTCGCAAAAGCTTTCGTTGACTGGTATTACGACAACTTCAATACCAACAAGCAGATGGTCATCCAACTTTACAACGAAAACTCGCTCGTTACTTTCCAAGATAAACCATATTCTGGTCTCAATCAATTGACAAATAAATTACACATTGAAGAGATTATTACATCGGAGTTCCTCATTCAGATGACTAAAAATCCTTCTCCAAATTACACAATTCAGCCTTCAATCAACTCAACTGTCCTTATTTCTGTTCAAGGAAACTGCAGAATGACACCAGAAGAGGCAGAAGAGATCGGTTTCTTCGAAATCTTCCTTGTTGGTCAAACAGAACAAGGTGGTTTTATTATTATTAACCAAATCTTCTCTACATCATCTGTTTAAGCAAAAATAGGAGATTATAACATAAATTATTTTACTGATATAACAATTTATTTCTTATTAATAACTGGACCGTAAAATCCGATTTTTGGTAAATTATCCTTTGTAACTGATGGTTCAGACTTGAAACGGAATTCATATGAGCATATTACTTCTGAGAAGTTGAAATCTTCAACATATTGTTGACTTTGAGGTAAAATTCCATTCGAAATTGCGTGGACTTTAGCGTTTCCATAATTAGCCGTCAAGCTGAAGCTTTTGATGTTGGAATTTGAAGGTGCGATCGAAATTCTACGAACACACATTGGAGATTTCGATTTTGACTGATAAATAGCATAACTGTTCTTAGTATCAATCTTTGGATTAAATTCGTGATAGAAGTCGTACAGTCCGAGTGCTTCTTGTAACTGTGCTGCTTCTTCGCTACGTTTCATCGAATTTAATTTCGAAATTAATTTTTTAAGTTTTGAAATTGACTCTGGATCACTGTAAGATAATGAAGTATCGAGCTCTTTTCTTCTTTGAGCATTAGAAGGTGAATCTTCAATAACTGGTGTTTGTTGAGGAATTGGAGTTTGTATTGGTGTTGATGGAACTGGCGTTGGTTTTGTTGTAATTGGAGCCTGTGTTGGCTTTTGTGTTGATGTTGGTTTTGTTGTAATTGGAGCCTGTGTTGTCTTTTGTGTTGATGTTGGTTTAATTGTGGCTGGGGCTTGTGTTGGTTTAATTGTTGTTGATGTCTGTGTCGGTTTTGCTGATGTTGGAATTGGTGTTTTAGCTGCTGTTGGTGTTGAACGCGATATTGGAGTTTGTGGAGTTACAACTGATGTTTTTGTTGTTACAACTGTGGATTGATGTGTTTGTGCATGTGTTGTGGATGTTGTTTGGTGAGCAATTTGGGTTGGTTGTGGAGTTTGTTTTGGAACATTTGTTATCTGAGCAGTTGGGTGTGGAGTAGCTGCGGTTGTTGGAACTGGCGTTGAAGTTGGAGGCGGTGGAATATTTATTGTTGGCGTAGGTATAATTTTTGGTGTCGGTGTTGGAGTTTCTTTCTTTTCAGGTATTGGCGTTGATGTTGGTTTGAAAATATGCTCCTCTGGTAACTTTTCTTCTTTTTGTTCATTCGACGGCTTTATATTGACGTCAGGCAAATAATTTCGACTAATAACAAGTTTATTTTTGCTGATTTGGTAATAATATGACGGAGAATTAAACAGCTGCATTGGTGACGTAATGAGACCGAAAACATTCAATGCAAAGACCAATAATTTCATTACTAAAAAATATTTTATTAATGACATATAAATTTATTTACTTGGCAAAAATATTTATGCATTGTTTCTGAAACATTTCGCGTTTTGTGGAATCTTTGATAACTATACTTTAACAGCCTATGGTAGTTACTATAGTAATGACCAATAAAAGTTCAGCAACTGAAGAATTACCTCAATTTATTGATATTTTCTAATATATTCTAGCACCAGCCCGTTCAGCTTAACGCCAGTTGCCAATACTACTATTATTTTGTTAAATTCCAAAACTTTCATATAAAGCTTGTATTATTTTTTCTAATTTTTTTTACAAAATTTACAAATTTTATAGAAAAACAAGGAACCTAGTAGAAGCAAATATGCAAATAAAGACTACTATTGGTATAAAGAATTATCTTTCAATATCTAGACAATTATACTGATTTTTCACAGAAATTTTCGAATATTCTTATGACAAAAGAGATAACCCGCATGTAATGGCATAAGGGAATCAATGGTCGAAATAAAATGGTGCTATTTCAATTTTCTAATGGAGATTTTATTTTTTGCAAAATTACCAAAAATTTTGACATGTAATTATATCAAAGTATCTTATATTTGACATTTTTCTTAATGAGTAAAATTACAGCGGAACAATTCATCGTTTGCCTCGCACACATGATAGATCCTAATTACGACCAAGAGGCAATGATTGCTGAGAAAGAACAATTATTGTGTGCACCAAATTTCCTCGATATTTCTTTTCAATTCTTAATCAGCGGGCCAGAATCACTTGCTGGCGTTCCAAATTTAGTTTTGCCACCTAATCTGATGAAATTAGCTGTTTCAAATTTCATTCTTTTAAATTCGCGCAATAATTATATTTGGACTATTTCCCCGGCGTTCTTCGAGTGTTTTGAGAGATTTTACTTCCAAGAAAACGAAAAATTTGCAGATTATTCGACTTTTATTCAAGATATTAATTCAGAATTCACGCAATACTTACTTCAAAAGGTAGAATCCACAGAGAATTTTGCTTCCGACCTTATTTCATTATGCAAATCCACATGTTTATTATCACAACCAGCGTCAATGACACCATTTGAATTAGAACATATTTCCACTTTATTTGATCGTGTTTCTTACTTATGCAGCGACTACGCAAGGATGACATACTCGTATACAGAGTCAACGGGCAAAAAAATATATCCAGTAATTTCAACTTTATCGCTGGCATTTAAAACATTATGGTTTCGTACTAATACATCAGTAGAACATTATTTCTTGCAGAATCCTCATTTTGATCCCAAAACATTTTTTGCATTGTTCGAATTTTCAAAATTACCAGACTCAGATTTCCCAGAATTTTGGAACATGCTTCAAGGAGATGTCGCATTTATCACATCATTGATTTGTGTTCTTGATAAAGCAAAAGAAAATGAAATCTGCCAACAATATCTTGCAAACAGTGCTCAATATTTCGCAGAGATGTTCATGGACATGATTAATCATCAATTGGATCATAATTACAAACAAAACATTGATTTAATGGGCAAAGTTGCATCAATTTTGTTCGATTTGCTTAAATACTTGAGTCTCCAAGATTATCTTGAAAGATTTATAGGGCTCATGATCAAAATGTGTCTGCCATACAATTATGAAGAAGACATCGCTGACGAAGCATTCTATGAAAATAATTTTGATACTTATATGAGTTCAAACAGCATTTCAGAGTCGGATCCAAAGCTCTCACCTGCAGCTATCGTTTGCAATTTGCTTCTGTCGGAAGATCCCCAAATAGTTGAATCAGTGTGGAATATTTTAATGCAATTTGGAACTTCCCCAGGAGTTGTTTTTATTATTACTTGTTTTGTTCAGCTATTTATCAGCGATATTCACGAAATTAAAGAAGAGCAAAAGCAAATGAACCCAGAGTTATCTCAGTCAATTCAAACATATATTCAAAATTATGTCAACGCAGAAGATCCAACAATTCCTATTGAGCTACGTTACTTATACACTCTTCTTTTATTCACAATTACACCATTTTTTGGTAATGCAGAATTTCCAGATGATCAAACAAACGAAAGCTCTCCAGAACATAAAATTTACACATCAATAAAATATAGATTCATTCGATTCGCTATTATCACAGGCAACAAACAATTTGTAACAGATGAAATTACACAAATGGTCTTAGAGAATTTAGAATTAACATATTTCCGAGAAGCAAATAAAACAATATCCCTTTTAGCTAGAGAAAATCCTGCTGGAGCCGAGTCATTTTTGCTTCCATTAATTGAGCACGAATTTCAAGGAATTATTGAATATTTAAACTCAATTGAACAATCAGAGGATGAACAATCTGCTGAAGTCGATAATATGTTATTACCTATAGTGTCACTTCTAGAAATTGGCGCGAGTATTGAAGCATTGCAAGTGTGGTTTACCCCCCACTTCGCAGAAATCGTTCAACTCTGCAAGCAAAAAGATGTATGGCCACAACTTCTACACACTTTGCCATATGTATTCGCTCAGTACAAACCTAGTCTATATATTAAACATATTTTAACGTTGCTAGAATCTGGTGATTATTGCTACATAGGTGATACTATGGGTGAATTTTCCTTTGATATCTTTAAAGATCCAAGCTTTATTCCACCAAAACTTGCCAACGCCACTATAGAACACATATTAGTAATGCTTAAAAAACTTCAGGGTGGTGATGATGTTGTTAGAGGGTTTGATTTACAAACCTTGATATATTCAATTATTGCATTAATATTTATGGCCAATATTGACCAGCAATTAATTGCTAAGCTATCGCGGTTAATAATGTCGCTTTATCAATGTTCAAAGAAGGATTTATATGAATATTTAATATATTCCGATCTTTTCGCTGCACTGATTCTTAAATTCCAAATACCTATTGACAATGCTTTGATAGATGATTGGTTCGAAATTTTTGGTAATGTTTGGATCCCTGGATTTTTCAATCGCGCACTTATTGGGACAGCTCTGACTTATTTGAGTACCTACTTTGAATACAGAAACGAACAAACGAACAGTCTTGGATTGGCCATTTTAGCTGATCAAATTCCACTGAATCTTGAATTTCCAAATGTTGATTCATTATACTGTGATTGCCGTGTCAACGATTACTCCAAAGAACTTCAAAAGATTCCTCAATTCAATCCATCCACATTCAGCCACAAAGAAGCCAAAGAAGAAGAAAATATATGCCAGCAAATCGATGATCATTTTAGGCAGGCTCGTATGCGCAATGATGATGAAGAATAACTGATATATATAATTAAGTAATAAATGGTGTGTATATATTAAATAAATAGAAATAAACAAAATTTATCTAAACAAAACATTATGACTTCATACTGATTATGAGTCTTGAAAACATAGATTTGACTGATTGACAGTTTTGTGGATCACAAAGGAAATTTTTGATGTTCTCTGCCAAATTCTGCAAAGGTGTATTACTGAGGAGTGTTTGGAATGTTTCATTCCATATATCAGCTGGCCATCGCTTTGGAACAGGGAATTCACTTCCATTCATTGCTGTTCCATAGGCCATTTTATAAAGTGTATCACAAGTAAATTTTCTATCTTTGGATGCTGCATTTGGATCGAATTGCTTGAGTTTATCAACTTCAGCGAGGCAAAAGCCAGTATTGTTCCAATCTTCTCCATCATCAAAGCCACCAAGAACAGCAGTTGGAGCTTTGACCAAAAATGATTTTTCATTCAACGAGCCGTGCGATACTGAGTTTTCTTCGAGAGTTGAAATAATTCTAATAAGTTGAAGGATCACAAAGAAGCATGTTTGGTACTTTGAGAATTTGATTTCAGCAAGCTTTGTCATAAAGAGTGATAAATTTCCATCATTCAAATAATTAGTGACAAATAGGCTATCAAATTCTATTATAGGCATTAAGAACAAACTATTGTATGTGATTTGCATACTTGCAATAACTGCGATGTTTGTTGCCATTGGTTTGACAACAAATGAATTTCCATCACTGTCCTGATAAAGAGAAGCCTTTTGACTGATGGATTTAACTTTTGTCAATCCATATCTTTCAGGAGTGACTTTATCGCTCTTCGTTGTCGGAGTTCCTTTTCTCGGCTGAGTAATAACTGGAGATTCGTTACCGAATTTCAGCTGAACATGTTGTGATTGATTAGACTCTGATTCACGAACAACTGTTGATGTGTTTGCTGTAGTTCGTTTCTTCATAATTGATTTTGGCTGAATTGGTTCATCATTGAAAGGCTTTGGAATATCCAATGTATGCTCATCATCTTGAATCTGCGATTGCCTAAATGAAGATCCAGTCTTTTGTGGTCTTATTGGCCTTGACCATGTATTTGGATCATCATTGTCCATTTCTTCTGGCGTTGATTTAATCAAAACTCGTCTTTCACTTATAACAGGAGAGCCATCATCATTGCTATCATCAGGGAAGTTAAATGTTGGCTTTCTTGCACTTCCTTCTGGATTCTTTTGACGCTTAGGAAGTGACATGATTGAGTTGTTTTTATCATTACCGGAAGTAAATCGTGATTGAATTTCTCTTGGTTGCTCTTCTGTTGCTTCCTCGAGCATTCTAAATCTATCTTTGTGGGATTGCTGAGATCCACTTGAACTGGAGCTATCAGAGACTCTCGAGAATTTTGAAATGATATACGGCCTTTGCCTTCTTTCGTCATCATTTGATGATGTGAATCTTGATTTGATTGGTTTTTTAATGTTTTCTGTTTCATCGTTCATTTCGAATCTTGACTTGAATTGATTACGCTCTGTTGTCGTTTCTGTTTCTTCTGTATCATCAAGGAACTTAGACTTGAATGAGCTTGATTTCTGGGTTGTGAATTTAGAAACAATTGGCTTTGGAGCATCATCTTCGTCACCAAAGTTTGAATTCAGTGTTAGAGATTTGAATTCTGTTTCCTTCTTCGTTATTGGTTTATGATCGAAGAAAGATTCTCTTGGCTGAACTTCTGTTGCTCCATCATCATCATCGTTATCATTTCGACGAGTTACAGAAGGAGGTGTTGTTGTCTTAAATGAACTTAATCTCTTCGGCATTTGAATTTCAACTGTTTCTTGTTCTTCATTATAAGTCATCGGTGATGGTCGGTTGGCACTATATCTGATATCTCTTCTCGACCCAAGGATGGACTTTCCAGGCTCAATAGTCGTTCCTATTGTCGAAACTGAGCTCTTATTTGGTAAAATGAGTGAAGAGGCTTGTTTAGCTGGAACATAGTTGATTTCGGCAAAAATATCGATATCAGGTGGTGCCGGACTTTCATCTTCCTCTGAAACACAAATTATTGCATTAGATTTGAATTCGTATCTTTTTCCGTTGAAAGATCCAAGAAGCAACAATTTGTTCTCTTTCAGTCTGTTTCTAAGTCTATTTTTGAAGTTTTCGTAGCATTTTTCGAAGAACTCATTTTGCCCAATTTCGTCTTTGTATTTTTGAAAGATAAAAAGAGATGCAACAATCTGTCCGTTCCTTTCATATGTCAATGCGACTGATGAAATCCACAGAGGATGCTTATCTCCGATTCCTTGATCTAAATATTCTTGAATAAGCGAAATTTGCTCATTATCATCGAATTCTGATATATAAGCGAGAAGAGCGACAACCACATTCCTATTATTGTTCTTCCCTGTCTCTATTGCGTGAACTACAAGTTTATTATGCAACTGAGTCCATTCATTGAACTTATTGTGGTGATCCGAGTAGATCTGCTCGATGTCGTTGAATATCGGTGTAAGCTTCTCAGACGTTATGCAGTGACGCTGTCTGGTGAAAGCATACATTCCTGTGACCGTTTATTTTATTGATTCGAATTCAACTTTACACAGCAAAAATAATTTTACATGACAAATATTTCATTTTGACACATAGATTTATTTTCGATTTGAGAGAAACTTGCATGAAATCAATTCAACCACACTCAATATTGTAGCTGCCTTATCAATAGAAAGCCCAGAAGCGATCTGTGAATCATTCAACAATGAAGCAACAAAAAGTTGATCTGTTACTTTTAGAAGCCATCTGTTTTCCTATCTACAGCTTGTTTGGAACATTTCTGTGACTACAATGACTAGAATTTGACTTCAAGTTAGTTAACTTAATTATAACTTGTTTTTGAAAGCAATACATGAAAATGTGTTGTCACTAAATCAATTTAGAGATGTATTGCAGTTTTGCTTTAGTGGCAATGTGTGATTTTGCTTTTAAATCGTGTTTCATTCAATAAATGTAGAGAACTGGTGTGACTTGCTTTGAAGATAAATTTATTATAGAATTTGTCGTCAAGAAGAGCTTTCTAAGTTGAATCTTGACGACAAATTATTCACTTCAAACTCGAGCTTGGAAAGCGAATCTATCTACCAGAAGCAGATATAAAGGGCTTTGAAGATCTTCATCGTAATGAATTACCAGATATTCCACTTTTTGGCTGATATATATAGATTAATCATACTTGGAAACATTACTTGTAACCACCAAATATCACTCAATAGGTATTTTATGTATACAATTTTAATTGTCATTTGAGATCGATTATTATTTAATCATATAGGGCGTTCCACAACACCGTAGCATCAGGACAACCATGATGTCCCATCAAATCCTATTGATATACATGTATAGTATATGAATGTATAATGTCATATATATGACTTAAAATGTCTGGTGTTAATGTCACGGTTTGAAAAATCAAAAACAATGTAGCCATTTCAAAAAATTGCCTATTTTTACAAAATCATCTGCTAGTAAGGCAAATATAAGGAATAATTTAATATTATTCAATCACAAGAATGTCAATACATTATGTAAAAGGCGAAAGAACTAATATGTTAATCGAAATGAAGTTTCTCGGTCCTGCACAAGTTATAAAAAATCGTATTCATACAGAATTCCCAATATCACGAAAATTAATTTAAGAAGATTTAAACATATACATAGTCAGCAATACATTATGATGTAATGACTCATTAAATATTATTATTTTATTTATTGATTCAACAAAGAACGAGATAATAGAACTTAAAATGCATCGAATTTTTTATCGACATAAGTATTGGTTAAATACACATTAATCGAAGAATCACAGGCTAATTAACAGCACACATTACGATTCCTCTATAGCCCTTTATTATATTAATGTTCAAATTATTTCTTTGAGATGCTTGCATTCTTTGATCAAATTAATTTCATATGAAATAAATGTTGGTTGTCATTTTTCTCGCGAAAAATTTGGTAACTTTTAAAGAGAATCATGAATATCTCCTGATGATTTCAATTTGAATCATTCTATTGTATAACATATTTACTGCAAATGTATATTGCTTATAACTATGTTGAAATTGTTTCTCAAACACTTATAGATATAATGATACTACGGTGTCGTGTGACACCTTATATATCATTATTTTCATACTTTTCAGAATAACTTTTTATTATAAACATAAAGTAGGGATAATAACCAATGCATTTAAATGATATCACTATTTTTGCTATAAAGTGGCAAATAAATCAAAGTATAAAATGCCACTTTTATTTTTTGAGAATGGATATGATTCAATTCAAAAATTCAAAACAATACGTTTTGATAAAATATTATTCAGAACAATATTTATAATAAAATAAACAAAACATATATGTATACATATATAAACACATTATTCGTCAATGTGTTTGTTAGTTACAAGAACTAAATCATAATCAGGGTCTTCAGAAAGCGAAATGCTATTCTGATCTGTTAGAAGTGCAGCTGTGTCTTTTGTTACGTAGAACTTTCCTGTGTTTTTATCCTATTTCGTGCCATAATAGGTCTCTTATATACAACTCCAAATACTTCGACAACAGCAAGTTTAGCTTTCAGAGGAACGAGTAATATATGTCCAACGAGCATTATTGCAGAAACTTTGAACTTCCGTGAACTTGTATTGAAGGAATTGATTACTGCATTAATGAAATGAACCATCTGTATTGCCATTACATCAACAGGTTCGCTATCATCTGGAATCGAAAGGAAAACAAAGTGAGGAGGTTCATGAACTAATTTAACGATATTCGGGAAAACAATCTGCGAGATCGCCATCATTCTCACTATGAAGAGTTGCATATGAAATAGAGAAGCAAACTTGAGCAATTTTATCATAGCTTTTATCTTTGATATCACCTCCCTATGTTTTCTATGCCTTCATATTCATGAACTTTGTTGTAGAGCAAATTAATTAAATTAGCGTGAGATCTTAATATTTTGTCAGGCATTGACTGAAGAAGAGATGTCATTGCAGTATCTAAAACAACTGAGTGATTAAAGAATATTTCGCGTCCATTTTCATCATTATTCTTGATTTGTTCGAATAAGTTTGGAGTATGAGCAATCAATGAGCAAGATATATCTGAATTATATAAGTAATTACTCATTCCAGAGCTCATGTTGATGAAAATAAAAGCAATAACAATCGCAGCAATGATAAAAACAAAAGCGCTTTTGTATTGTAGTTATTAACAGTCTTATTTTTGTGGTAGAAAGAGATAAAAGAGATCTCCTATCTACCGCTTCTTTGATACTTTAATGCAGGATCTGGACATTGATTTCATTGTATTCCAAAAACAACATATTCAGCAATAGGACTTGTATTTGCTGTTACATAGCGTACGATTATAGTGCAAACTTTAAAAAAAGTCTTCAATTCGGGGTATTTATCGCCACAAATTCCATAATTATATTGTTCGAAAAGTTGTGCGAAGATCTGAATTGACGTGAAAAAAACAGCGATAAATAGAATATCTATGGAGAACTAAGCACAGAGCGATTTAATAAGTGAAAGAATATGAATAAAACGTGAGTTCGAGGCCCAATAACATGATTGGACGATAGATGATATCCTACTTCATTGTCTTTCTTGTTGAGACGGTTTGAACTGAAAGCATCAAACCGTTCTGCGGGAGATATTATTTTCAACAAAAAAATTGATGATTATTTAATAAAACTTATTTTTTCGGACGAATTATAAACAGTACAGTGGTTGTTTTTAGTTTTTCTCCATCAAAAATTATTTTGAATTAAAAACGTGATAAATAGTTTTCTCATAGCATTAAACATGCTTTGCATCGATTTCTTCTCAAAAAATAACGTATATTCTCAATTTTAATTTTATTTTTATGGGTTTAGAAGTGTATTGACTCCATTTTTTTGGATTCAGCGACCAAAATTGGTGAATTTAGAATGTCATACACATGTGAGATATATACAGATGCATTTAGTTACCCGACCAAACAGTTAGAGGCACTTTTTGTATCGATTTTTTTGACATTTATCGTCTGTATATGACTGAAATTGTGTTAGTAATCATATATTATTTTTAAAAAAATTGAAAAAATTTGTAAAGTTTGAATTTATTTTGAATTTTGCCTTCCATTTTTGGTTATATTCTTGGTTAACCAAGCTTAAGCCATTCAAGTGCACTCACAGCCGGACATTCAAGTGCACTCACAGCCGAGATTTCCATTCAAAAGTGACAATTGATTATTGCGAAGATATTTGATGATTGCTACTAATTCTTATTAAAATGCACAAAAATTTTTACGGTTCTTGTATTGAGGACCGCTAAGCATGAAATTGGGGAACTGTAACTAAACCATTATAATATTCTTCTGTTTTGCCATATATTTACCTCATTTGCAAAGTATAAACTTCAAAATTTTATCTTTGATATTTCTTTATCATTGATTTGTCCTTAACCCATAACGTTTATATACAATACCGGTCCTATATATGATAATATTAGAATGGCATTGTCAAAGTCTCAAATTTGAACTAAAAAAATATTTTTGCAATTTTGATAATGCATAACATATCTTAATGTTTTCCCAAACGATAGAAATGCTATTGCATGACATTTATTTGTAGGGACTGTATCCCAAAAAGTATCTCAGACGAAATTATATTGATTTGTTTCCACTATGATTGATTTAAAGCTTTGCATTAAATGAAAATACATAGATATAATTTTGCAATCTAACTACTGTAGTATAAAGCCATAGAAGAAAAAAAAAATTAAAATTTGAAATTATATTCCGATCAACAATACCAATTTTTACATTAAATTATTGACATGTTAATTACAGCCTATATCTATGCATTACACATTCTATTCAATGATAAACAGAACTCCAAAAATCGAAATAACCTTAAACAAATTTTAAATTGAAAGCTTCATGCAATGTTTAAACATCTATTTGAATCATCTAATGCAGGGCTTTTATGCAATTTTTGAGGTCTATTAAAAAAGTGGCACAATTAAAACGTTATTGCATTTTGCCATTTTTGAATCGAGCTCTGATGTCTGGAAACGGTTTTATCCCTATGAAAATGAACCAGCGGCCGTTTCTGGGAAGCATAATGGATATGCAATGGGTTCAGGAAGTGTTGCAACAAAAATCTTTTCTTTAATTGGAAAAGGAGTTATTATTGAAAACAAAAATCCACAGACATTGTTCACAATTACATCTCCTATTAACTATAGAAAAACTTGGAGATGGAGGATTGAATGGAGAAAATGATGGAAATGGTCATGAAAAATCAAAAAATATTGCGTATTCATATTACATGCTTAAGGGGCGACTCACACTAGATGTAAACTATTCAAAATTGGGTTGAAAATCTGCATTATATTTTCAACTATGTTCACTCGAAGTAGTTGTAATATAGATAAATAGGCATTAGAAGTTTTTTACTATAATATTGCCGTTAGAGTTTTTTAAATGCTATGCATTCATAATGATTTTCGAAATCATTACCCTCAATCGTCACTTTTCATGTTAGTCGCCCCTTAAAGATCATTTAGTGACCGAATTTCAAATCCTCCATGAAAACACAGAGTTATTTGCTTATGCATAACTAATAATAATTTCACGATAGTGATATAGTGATACATTGTTGTTTAAGAAAAGCAAATCTAAGACGATTAATGAAATAATCTAAAGAATTTTAAAAGTTTGGTCCAGAGGCAAGTCTATTAAATAGATGTGAATAAATATTTGTGAAAAACAAAATTACAGGGCGTGAAATATTATTATAGGTGGTCAACCGTTTATTAACATATTAGATTTAATTGAGGGGTTAATTTTTTTAATAAGGGAAGTTTATAAAAATATATCAAAATGGACGTAAGAGCTGACTTTCAGGAAGCTCTGTCCAATAACAACGATATGCTTCTCGCTTTGACACAGGAAAATGAGTCTTTGAAGTCCCAGCTCGACAAGGCTCTGCTTCTTCCGAAAGAACTCGAATCTTTACATAAAAAAAACAGAGAACTGAACTCGAAATTGCTTGAAGCAAACCAGAAGGCCGAAAATCTCCAAAACAGATTGAAAATGTCTCAACAGAAAACTCAAGAAGCTGAATCGAGACAATTCACAGCAGAAAATCAAATCATCCAATTATCCAAAGACATAGAGAAATACAGCCTCGAAAAAATGGCGTTAGAGACCGAAATCGAGAAGCTAAAGCAAAATCAAAACTCAAATAAAGACACAAGCAAAGCTTCGAACACTGAGCTGTCCAAATTCTTTTCCTCCTTCTCAACCGTCGTCGGGTCTCAAGTCTCAACTTTCAAGCAAGTGATTGATTCCGTTAACTCAATTAAAGAAATCGCGAAGAAACAGGCCGATTCTAGTAGCAAATCTAAGGATTTACAGAAGGCTGTTGAAAAATTGGAGAGAAAAGTCCAAAAATTAACAGAATTAAACCATAATTTGATAGAAGAGAACGAAAATCTTCATAATGAGCATTCACAGTATCAGAATGAACTCAATGAGTTCTCAAACAGCGTGAAATCCGAGATAAATACTAAAAATGACCAAAATAAAAACCTTCAAAATCAAATCGAACAATTACGCGCTCAATTAAAGCAAATTAACGACGAATCTGAGGCTAAGAAGACAGAACACAACGAAGAGATCGAACAGAGAGACCAAGAAATCGCTAAATTACATGATTTGTTAACTCATTGCGATTCTCGCATTGCTGAGCTTAAAGAACGTCTCGCTTTACCAGCAAAACAGGAACGTGAAGAGAGAACAAAGCTTGTTGATGAAATTGGAAAGAAAGATCAAGAAAATGCAAAATTAAGCCAAGAAATTGAAGATTTACATCAGACAATTGCTGACATCGAAGGAAAACTCAAAGTTTCAATCTCACAGATCAAGAAATTTGCTAAAGACAAAGACAAACTTCGCGGAAAATTACAACTTTTTAAAGACAGAATTGCAGAGCTCGAAAAGAACATTGCATGCTTAAATCTTGAAAAAGACTCTCATTTCGC
The DNA here is from genome assembly GCA_023091735.1 of Trichomonas tenax. Classification (NCBI taxonomy): domain Eukaryota; phylum Parabasalia; order Trichomonadida; family Trichomonadidae; genus Trichomonas; species Trichomonas tenax. The sequence continues at coordinate 50,982 of JALKBU010000111.1, read as the reverse complement.
ACAGCAGAATAGCACAAATCTTGAGATTGAATCCTTAAAGATGCAGTTACAAGCAGCAGAAGCTTCACATTCACAAGGAGCATCAGCATTCGAAAGTCAGAAGCAGGAAACAGAAAGACTCAAGAAGGCATTAAGTTTGTTAGAACCAATGAATGCAGAGCTTCGTTTGCAAGTTGATAATTTAACAGAAGAAAAGAATCAGTTGTCTTTGAATGCACAGAAGCAAGAAGTTGCAATGAAACAACTCGAAGAAAATTTCGCTGAAGCAACATCAAAGAACGAAAATCTTGAAAAGAAATTAAAGCAGAAACAAGAGAAAGAATCAAATATTACAGAAACTCTTACATCAATATCTTCAGTTATTTCTAATAACTTGATTCCACTCTTCCCAGAGCCACTCAAATCAAGATTAACAACAGTCCTCAATGGAACACAAGGATCTCCCCTTCAGAAGTGTGCCGCTGTCTTCGGGGAACTTTCAAATGCCTTCGAACAAGCTGGAGAACCAGCTCGCGCGAAAGTTCAAGAATTCGATGCAAAGATGAAAGAAGCCGAAGATCGCAAGCAACTCCATGAATCAATTTTGAGTATTGCTGAAGGTGCAATGGAATCATTTGCATATATCCTTAGGACAGGAAAGAAGGATGATGAAGCAGCAGCTAAGATCAAAGGAAGTTTGAACAGATCCAAGGAAATGATCGAATTTGCAGCAACATCAGTCCAAAACATCGAAACAGTCATTCGCGGTAACGATTTATTAGACACACAGTTCGTTTCCATGGGATTCTTGGTTGGTGGAAGCTTCGAAGATCGCAGAGCTGCAATCCAAGATATTGCTGTCAAGGGATGGGATTCAAGAATTGCTTTCGACTTGCTTTGCCTCCAGATGCTTGTAAACCAGGCTCAAGAGAAGGAATTGCAAGCTCTCAGAACAGCATGCGACAGTGTTAACAGTGAAATGGGAAGAGTCACTGAAGTTTCTGGAATCAATGATATTGAAATGATATCAGAATATATTATGAAACTCAAGGCCAAGATAAAGAAACTCAGGAATGCTAATAAAATTCTTACAGAGTACTTAGGTGACATTGAGAGCCGCGAAGAGAACATTGAAGCTCGTGAAGACCTTTCCGAGGCTTGCGATGAGCTTAAGCTTAAATTATCAGAGTTCGATCTTAAAGTCAAATCACTTGAGTCAAAGATTGAAGAATCTGAGAAAGAAATCGCCAGAAGAGATACACGAATTGCTTCCTTAGAATCACAGCTTTCTAAGACACACTCTTCATCGACAGAGGAAATTCAGAACTTGAGAGCTGATGTCAGCCAACTCGAAAGAGAAATCGATGAAAAGAATGCGCAAATCAGATCATTGACCGTTCAAATGAACCAAACAAAGAGTGATGCTGAAGCTCAGATCACTGCTGCTAAACATATGTGTGATGAGAACGTTTCTGCATCTAACTCCAGACAGGAGAAGCTTCAACAGATGCTTGCTCAACTCAAGGATAAGAAGAAGCAATCTGAGAAGAACTTGACTCAAAAGATGCATGAACAACAGAAAACTCAACAAGCTGAAATTGACAAGCTTGTTCTCTGCCAGTCTGAGTTGAAGCAGAAGCTTGCAGAAACAGTTCAAGCAATGCGTCAGCAGGCTGAAGAAAATGCCGCTCTTTCGAAGAAACTTGCTGAAAATCTTGCAGCAAGTGAGGAGAGAAACAGAGCAATGTCAGGTGAGATAACAAAGTTATCAACAGCCAAGAAGACATTAGAAGTTCAGATAGAGAAACTTGGAGGACAGCACAAGCGTGAATTGCAGCTCCTCAACTCCCAGGCAGCCTTTAAGGACCTCGAAGTTGAGACAAAGCATCAAGAAGAAATTGCTGAACTACAAGCTAAGCTTGTTGCTGACAAGAATAACTTGTTGATGAAAGTGTTAGAAGAGTTAGGAATATTAGATTCCATCGATGATGATTTAGATGAAGAAACAGCTTTGCAAGCAATTCACAAGGCTATATCATCAAGGAATAATCAGATATAATTTTTTATTATTTATTTTATATTTTAGGAATGTAAAGAAATTTGCTTTTATAAATCCTTCAAACTTCATCCAAAACTCAAATCACATTCAGCAGAATTTTAGATAACTATCACAAAATTCTTTTGGAGAGAATTGTCACCAAGAATTGAAATAAGCTTTTGGCTTTTCCATATACTATTTGATGATGCAAGCCATTTGTGATGGCAATTTATCAATGTTATGGTCTTTGTGATGATTTTAGCAATGAAAGATTGAAAAATTAAAAAAAAAATTCATAGTCATGCAAAAATGAAAAGGCTAATATCTTTATAATTTATGTTCAATAAAGTGTATGAAATCTATTTTCAATATTAGTTTTGTTATAATCATGATATTTATCAAAAATATGGATGAAATAGAAAATAACGTATTTTTGACAATGTAAAGTGATTTTTGCCATTTCTTACACGCGATGAAAAGACCTGGCATTGGCAGAGCCAGTCTTTCCAGAAGCATGGTTTCGAGGAGCACCGACTTCAAAATGACGGGGTCATTAAATGAGGAAATAAATAAAATGAATCAGTTGATAAAAAAGCGTCAAAACGAAATAGAAGAGTTAGAACTTTTAACAGACATTTTATCAAGCGAAAAGAAGACAGAAGTTCAGAAAAAGCACATTATTTCGTTTATAAAGCAACAAACGGACACTTTATTACATCAACTCGAAAAAAGACGCGAATTTTTAGAAACAAGCACAAAGAAATACAATTTACCTGAATTTCAAAACGATATTCGTGAGTCTTTATCAGAAAAACACGTTCTATTACAGAAATATAATGCATTAGTGGCACAATCCAAAAATCTTGAGCGAGCACTGACTATAGACGAACATAGACTGAAAATATATCAGGATCATAGAAAAATAAGAGAATTACAGGATAAATGTGTTCAATATCTCAAAGGAGAAGACGTTTTCATTGATAAAGCACAGGTTGAAATCGAAAAGAACAATATAGAAATAGAAAACATAAGAAAGGAAATCGAATCTCAAAAAAATAAAAATAAGAGAATTAAACAATATTTAAACGACAGAGAAAACCTCGCGGCACGTCTTATTCAAACTGCTTGGAGGTCCTTTTACGCTCAATTTAAAAATACTCCTGATTATTTCATTCTTAACACTCAAATGAAATCGATGACTCAAAAGCCATTAAATGACGCTCCAAAACCGCGTACAAACAGTGGCGCAAATCCTTTCGGATTCTCATTGAAAAGCAAGAAGTGATGTATATATAATATCTTAAGATGTTTGTTTGTTCATTTATTATTCATAAAATGTTAAAAAAATTAAAAATCGTTAACAAAGAAAACATATAATTGTTTCATTCTCATCATAAATGCATAATGACAATGAAATATCGTTATAGGCTTTAATTCACTTTTTATATACTCGGCAAGTGTGTAATATTCTATATCATTTTGCTTCACGTTAGAAAAAGTCAAAGCATCAATATCAAATGTAATATTTGTGCTGTCCAATGATCTTAGAACTATTAATCTTTTTAAGCTTAAGCATTCAACTATAGTACGAGATCTGAAAGTATGTATTGATTCTGGTAAAATGATTTCGCGTAGATTTTGATTTCCGTTGAAACATGCAAATCCAAGTTCGGAAACTCCTAATGGAACAACATATCGAAATTTTTTTTTTTCATTTTGGGATAATACAACATTTTTATGCATTTCTTATCAAATAGGACTCCATCTATTGATGAGAATGATTTGGAATCACTTGCGACTTGAATAAATTCTAAATATTTTGTGACATCAAATGGATTAGCATATTAAATGTCAGAAACACTTGATGGAATAAAAATATATCTAATTTTCGTTGTGGCAATGACATCATTCCCTAATGTTGTTATAGAATTTGGGAGAGTGAGATTTATTAAATTAAAGAAACCTTTCAATGCATAATCAGGTAAAATTGTGAATCCATAAAAGATTTCGACTTCCGTATACTGTGATTTGACAACATTGGACGGAAATGAAACAGTTTCGTTATTAGTGAACTCTAATAAATAAATACTTGAAAGTTTTGGTATAAAAATACTTTATCGTTTAACCGTCATTATCGTCATTATAATGAAGATTACAAGTCATTTAATATTAGATTTGCAGAAAAAATCGATACTTTAAGCATGTATTGGTCAATTCTAAATCATCAATCTAATATTTTGAGAAATACTAATTGTTCATAACTATCAATGTAATTATGAATAATGTTTGTGTAAAATCATAAAAACACTCTGATATATTTCATATATAGCACATGCACAAATGCAACCTATCATATTAAAGACTTGAGGCATTTACAGTTCATTTAAAAGAAAAATGAAAACATATAAACATATAAATGTTTCATATGAAACATAAATCTGTAATTACAAAGATATACTGTTACAGGCTTTAATTCATTTTCTACATATTCAGCAAGTGTATGGAATTCAACATCTTTTTGTTGGAATTTCGTAAAGGAAAATGAATTACAAGCAAATGTAACATTAGCATTGTCTCGAGTTCTGAGTATAATTAATCGTTTCTAATTGGCACAATCAACCACAACGTTTCCATCAATAAATTCAACTGATTCTGGAATTATGATCTGATATAAATTTTTATTTCCATTGAAGCATGCATAATAAAGTGTAACAACTCCTGATGGAATAATATATCGATTTTCTAATATCATTTTAGGACAATATATCAGTTTTGTACAATTCATATCAAAGACGACTCCTTCAATTGATGTAAATGATAATGAATCATTAGAAACATCAATATATTCCAATGTTTCTGTGGCATCAAAGGGATTATTAGACACCAAACGAGATACACTTGAGGGAATAAAAATATATCGAATTTTGGCTGATATAAAAGCATCATTCCCAATAGATGTTAAAGAATTTGGTTGAGAAATATTAATAACATTGGTAAAACCAGAGGATGCGAAATCTGGTAAATATTTGAATCCATAAAAGATTTCGACTTCAGTATATTGTGTTTTGACAATATCTGATGGAAACGAAATAGTTGCTTTACAAGCAAACTCTAAAATATATTTTGAAGTTTTGTTAAAGTACAACACTAAAGATATTTTTAAGTTTTTATATGGAAATTGATTCCCTTTCAATTCATAATGGAAATTATTCACAGCTATATTGTTCTATACAACATTAAATATAGAATAACTTTAATAAAATTCTCATGTTAATTTCTTCTTTGTCTATGAAACAACTCTGTATGATTTGATGGTCCAATTAGTGGATGATTGCATACTATAATTCTAGAGCTGAATCTATTAAGAAAATGTCTCGTGTATAACATAAAATATAAGTTGTTAATTCTGAGAAAAACTTGATTATACCACATTTATCAGAACGATTAAAAATTGTTCCAATTGAAGATAATGAATCGAAAAATATTTGATAGGCATTATTATTTTCCGAAGGACCAATATAAAAACCTATTGGATAACCTATATTTTCAATTGTCATCTGGTGGACGATAGTGTAGTTACAAGATAAGCAAGATCATCCATAATTTAAGCACTTAATATCCCGAGAAACCGCTCCAGCAGTTTGTCATTGTTTTTAAGCAACAAGGGCACTTGCGTGCTCACAAATCGGCCTAGAAGAACCACTTGGTGTGTGTGTGTTAGTACTTGGGCTGGTATGAGATCAATTTGGTAGTATCTGTCTAAAGCCTGTGAAACAAGATGGATTTCTTTACTCTCAGTGATGCATTGGCTTATAGCGCACAGACAAAAGGTTGGTGTGCTCGCACCACTTCATGTTATCTTTGAACATCCATCCAATGCGACAAAAAATTGCAGCACTTGTACCAATGTATGAGAATTGGCCATGAATTACCAACGCGGAACTAGCTATTCAGGAGTTGAACTAGGATTGGTTTATTTGAACCAACGAGTTGCATGTGGCACTACAACTTGTCAATGTTCAATGAAATCATACAAAGTTTAGGATGTTTAATTAATACTTGAAGAGTTGAAAATCATACGCGTCAGAAATGAGGTCAAGTCCATTGACATGCATTAAAAACATTTTGCAATCTCCCTCTGTGTCGCAGGCCTCTGACTTGGCAAACATGAATGTTCCGCTCCAACCATGTTTTATAGTGGTCCTTATGTACTGGCGCCTGGTTGAAAATGCATATTCCTCTATCGGAGTTCGAATGAGGCATATGTATTTTACAAAATATTTCTTCATACTTTCACATATTTTTTTTTTTAATTTTAAATTGGTATGCTGGTAGTGTGGCTCCAGCTAGGGATATCCGCATGCCAGATGAGGTCGTTCTGCACCAATTCGAACATTGTGGGATTCATTGATGGTCTTTTTGGCCTTGGTTTTGATAGTCCGAACTCCACAAATTGCTTTTGATTCATCGGTGAAGTATAAGGGTTCAATATTGCCATCTAACACATCAGAGCACATTTGGATGTTCTTAGCCATGTGCTCCCCGTTAGTGGAGTAACTGGTGTGAAAGACGACCATCTGAAATCGTTGTCAACATGAATCTTTTAAATTGAGGTTTGTGATATATGAGTTTGAGCCGAAAGCTCCTCTAACGTGGCTGTAGGATTCCGAATTGAAGCAGACATTACATTTTTGAATGGAATCGTTGGTTTCCTTCCTCTGGGTTATACTATCTTAGATTAACAAGCCTAAGACCCTTGTTGATTTGCAATCGAAAAATAATAAGCTCATTCATAAAGTCCTCTACGTTTGCTTTGACTTATTAAGGTATTCTTTCGAATTAGTTTCGGTAATTTCGAATCAATACTAAAATCAACAAACAATAATAGCTTTGCACTTCGAATTTCAACCTGATTATTTTCCCATCCATCAGTGATAATAAACGATATTAAGTGGCCTTGAGGTTATCTGCTTTGAACTGATGGCAAACAAGGCTCTCCTGGCCATTGACAAGATTGCATTAGAAACATAGATTTTTTTACATGACAAAAAATATTTTACTTGTCAAATGAAAATTTATTAGTCAGAATTATTTGTTTTTAATGAGCAATACTGTTCAAGCCAATGAATCATTACCAAAATTTCCAAAAGAGAAAGCCAAAGAGATCGCTGACTTTATCATGAAGGATGCTTTCGAAGATCCACAGTTTCAAATTCCACGAGATCTTCCAATTATATCAGATGGTATTTCATACGAAATCACTTCAGCCATAGAACCATATTTTTCAGTATTTGTTCAATTAACTTGTTTCGATAACGTTAGTCAATCAATATTTTCAGGAACAATGTCACTTTGGGACCAAAGAACCGATGATCATATCTCAACTACTTATTCTAATGAAAAATATACTTGCATTTGCAATATATATGGAATATATTCTCCAAATTAAATTCCAATCTGAAAATACAAAGAGATTTTAGACTTGTGTCATTCATTTCAATGTGCAATTCCATTGATACATCAATACATAGTTTATCACAAGAAAAATTTTATTTCAAAATAGAGAAGACCAAGGCTGTGCTAATTTTTTAACCCTGATGGTGGTTTTTCCATAGCCTTAGCAATTTTCACCTAATTCATGTCCCTCTCGATTATTAGTTTTAGGCATCTTTCTTTTTCTTGGTTCATGAAAGCATTCCTTTGAATTGAATGTTCTATCTTGGGTTGTGGAGGAAATGCAGGCAAAGTTATAGCCCCTAATATTCATCGATGTAGACGGGTTTTTACGCCAACTATAATCACTACAGAAAAATTTATTTTTGATTTATTCTTATTGCCACTGCAAAAGCATAGAGTTTTAGTACTTACATTAATGGCTGCAGTGAGAATATGATGAATCATTTAGATTTGATCACATACTGATTTCCGCAACATTCCAAAACAGAGAGTTTCTTATTTGGATATAATAAGTATACATCACATTGAAGAACAATAATAAAAATTGTAGGTAATAAAATAAGAATTGTTTATTACTGATTGAAGACTAATTCAGTAATGAATGAAGAAAGGACTGGTGGCCTTGCAATGACAGAAAGCGCTGGGTAGAAATCTGGTGAAATCGATCTGATAACAGTCATGTTATCCTGGTCATTGTGGACGAGAGTTGGACCCATAACGCTGATAACATCGCAAGAGTTCGTGCCGAGATTCATCTGTCTGTTGATGAGCTGACCGAGGAGTGATGCATACTTAGAAGAAATGACTTCATCAGAGCAAACAGCTGAGACGAGGAGAAAATCACCCACATTCTCCATACTGGAGATGACTTCGATGTCTTCGACCAAACGTGAGAAGAGCGTAACTGTGTTAAGTCTGAACTTATCATCCTGGATAACCATGTTTGCTGTGAGCTGAAGAAGGAACTGACAGATTGTCTTGAGTTCGTTGTTGTCGGTCAGGACTGTCTTTGCAAATGTTGCAAGATCGCCAATAGACTGGCAGCCGTTGATCCATCCAGTCTTCCTTGATTTGTAGCGCCTTCCTCTGACACCAGAGATGTTCCACAAAGCGTCCAATATGATAATAATCATATCGACAGTTGTGAGCTTGGAATCATCTGTTCCAGCTATCAGACCATTGACGACAATCAAGAAGTCAACACAGGCCGCATACAGAGGTCCTGTGAGAGTGTCTGCAAGTGCAAGAGGCTCCAAAACGACGGACATGACGACATTGACACCGCCTGCAGCATTGATGAGCTTTGTGAACTCCTGTGAAACGTCTTCGAACTTTCCATGTTCCTGGAGTGCTTCAACAAGTGCTGTGCCATTTTCTGCAATGGCGAGAATGATTCTTGGGTCACCATTATCGAACATGAAAGAGATGAGGAACATGATGAAGTAAGCAAGTGTCTTTGGCGGAGCGACAGCAGGAAGAGCGTTCACAAGAGCAGGCAAGAACCTCAAAACAGCGCCGACATTATCCTTTGTAGCGTATTCGGCGACGACGGACAAAAGCATAGCGATATCATGCGCGCCGAAGCGTGGTGAAATTGCGTGGACGAAGTTCAAGTTCATCTCTTGGCCATCAGCCCTGACTGGGATGATAATGCGTCTGAATTCTTTGGCTGCCTCTGCATCGAACTCTTCAATGACATCATTAGCGAACTGGCACTGGCCTGGAGAGAGATGCTGATCGATGTTTGTGAAGATCGTGAGCTGTCTCTGAGGAGAGAATGAGTGAAGCAATGAAAGGAGAAGAGGCGGGACCAAGTCCATTCTGAACTCCTTGCGCTCGAAAATGTGAAGACTGTACCAAAGGAGTCTTGGTGCGGCCTTTCCGAAATGCTCGCGTGTGCGCTCAACGTCGTTGTTCATGGCAAGAATGTATGAGAGAATTGATGTGATTCTGGCGTACTTTGAAACATTTGAGTTGATTTCAACCCATGTTGATGGATTCTTCAAATCGTTCAAGAACTTCATGTTGGAAAGAATGATCTCAGCAACTTCTGCTGGTTTGCTGTTGAACATGCTCTGGAACATATAAACAGCGGCATTCAAGTGTGATTGAGAAGCATCAGATCCATTTAATAACATTGAAGCAACTTCTTCGATGTCAATTTCTTTGCACTTGGAGAAGATTTCATCGCAAGCATTGAGAATAGGAGTGATCTGGTTGAAGTCCGTGAAGTCATTTGATGAGAGGTATGAGAACAGATTTGTAATCACTCTTGTGGATGGAGACTCTTTGTACATGTTAAGAGCTGTGTTAGTAACAATTGGTTGCTGTGAACGACGTGGAATGTCTTGAGAAACTTTTGACATTAAGTCGACGAACTGCTCCATTTCCTCTGGGCCCATGTATTTGTCCATGAGAGCCCAGACATACTCCTCGCAGTGTGGGTCGTAAGCGAAGAGCGGATTGGCGAAAGACTTCTTGACATCTTCATCATCGCCAGCAAGTTTTTCGAGTGCAGCTCTTGCAAGATTGAGACCAACTGTGTGTGACATTGTTACGGTCGATGAGAACAATGATGTTGCAAGAACAAGTTCATCAGCGAGCTGCGTGCTCTTGGTGTTGGAGTTATGGTTCCTTGCATTAAGAAGAATGGCTTTGCCAATTTCAGACAATAAAGTGTACTTGAATGAAATGGCTGTGTTAATTATAAGTGTTCTTGAATCCTCGTTAACTGTGAACATCTGGTTGATACAGTCAGCGATGACATCAAGAATTTCCTTGTATTCCATTGACTTGTCAGCAATCGTGAGAAGGTATGACAAAACTGTGGCGACATCATTAACGCCAACCTTTGTTTGGGAAAGGACAACAGATAACATATCAAGATGAGCAACAATTCTGTTTGTGTTGACAACGAAGATTTCTTTGGGGTTGATTCTCATCATCAACTTGCGGATGAGCTCACTTCCACCACCAATTTCTTCGCATAACTTTGGAATGATGCCTTTGTCAACGCGAGAAATTGTGTTGCAGATGTTGAGGGAGATGATTTCGAATGGAATTTCACGCTCGAATCTTGCTCTCTTTGATGTGACGTAATTCTTCAGTGTTGTGTAGAATGAGTCTCTCAAATCTGGGTTGAACTTGATGAAGTGCCTGTTGGATGCAAAGAGCATTTGAATCTGAAGGCAAAGCAAGCGCTGATCATCAATATGAGTTGCGTAGAAATTGTTGAACTCTGCGAAGAAAACATCCCAAACATCAGGTGTTAACATCATCAAAGATTGTGGTAAGATCTTCAAATCTCCATGCTTAACAAACATTTCGAGTAAATCGTGGAAGAAGTACTTAATACACTCAGTCTCGTGTGTGATGATAACTGAAAGAACTTCAGATAACGTGATCGCGAACTCGATGTTCTTTCCTGTTGCAAGTTCACGCCAGAAGCTGATTACTCTGTTTGAAACATCTGCGAACCACTCCGGACGCTGAGCAATCGCATGCCTGAGTGATGAAATGAGTGGACGGCCACGCGAGCTCGCAAGCCACTGAGCGACGCAGTAGAACTGAACATTGGAAGCCAAAACAGCGTAAATGTTTCTGACCAAACGGACAATCAATGGTTCGCTGTGGAAGAGGAATGGGAAGAGAGCAAAATCGAGTTTCTTGTTGAGAGCCTCCCACTCAGTGCGGATATCTTGTGGCTTGTCGTTGAAGATCTTTGTTAACGCAACAACGAAATCATAGATGAGCCTGACCTGGCTGAGGAACTGCTGTGTTGAGATGCTTGGAACGAGCTGTCTGAACACAGCGCATGGCATTGCGAAGGCAACTTGGATTGGGAAGTCAGCAGCAGAAGCATTTGTCATCATTTTAACGAAAACTTCAAATGTCATTGACGCGATAGACAAATCGAGATGTTCAACAAGCTTTTGTACAATTGTTGATATAACTGGACGAGCTCTTGGAATCAATGACCACATTGGAACAAGCAACGGAAGACATGACTTGATGATTCCTGCTGGAGCACTTCCATCAAGATAAACTTCGAGTTTCGGCTCAATAGCGCCAAGAAGACCTTTGATTAATGCTTCATTCTTTGTCTTGATTCTCGCGCAAATCTCTAACATGTACTGTGTGCGTGATCCGATTTCATTGGATTGGACAATGATCTTCTGAAGGCCGTTGAGATAGTTGCAAACAACGCTTGGTTCGACAGCGGAAAACTCGATGAAGAAATCTCTGATTGAGTCTTCCATTGTTTCGTACTTCTTGTAAAGAATGTAGTTCTTTCCCTTCTCTGAGTAAATTATTTCTGAGACGAAACGCATCAACATTTTGCCATTAATAAATTTGCCGCAGAAAAGTTGAACAACAAGTGTCAATGACTTGAATGAATCTGGAGAAGCGTGCTTCTTCATGTGATCTTCGATGATTGAGCTGAGTTTCTTCCAGTATGAATCGAATAAACTTGAGTTTACTAATGAAACTGATCTTGTTGCGATATCGATATATTTAGGATCAGACTTGTTGTTTTTAGCAAGTTTGAATGTAGTTTCGATGAGTTTCTTGAACATTTCGCGAGTACCGAGATCTTGTGGAAGCGTTGGATCCCAATTGCACGCCATCATTGAGCCGATTGTAAACGATATCATCTGTAGGCCAATTTCTTCATCGCTGATTTTGAGGGAGAAGTTCGCCCAGTCGATTAATTCGTTCATAATTCTTGCTCGATGATCAACAACTGTGAAATCATAACGTAGGTGATCTACAGCATTAAGTAAAAGCATCAATGCGCGCTTGTAGCTGTCTTTCTTGCTGGAATTGCAGATTTGACGAATTCTTTCTGAAATACTACGATTCCACTCGGGTTCTAACGAAAGAAGTGAAAGAATTGTTCCTTCCTTACGTTCTGTGATATTTGGTGGCGAATGGAGTAAAAAGTCAAAAATGTAAGGCTGTACGTAAGTATGAAGCTTTTTGTAGTCGTGAAAATCTACCTTTTGTAGAATGGATAAAATCCATCCAAACGCTTCTTCCAAATAGTTGAAGAAAACATCAGGAATTTGAATTTCTGGCGTTACTAAAGTTCTTTCTGTAGTTTTCTCTGATTCTGTGTACACAAGTGTAGCAATGAGCGTCGCTTCGTATAAACATTGCATGGAGTTCTCAAAAATAATAGAAATTGTATTTTCGTTGACAATAGTCTCAATAAGTCTTTGGATGCACTCTAAGTAGAGTCTGATATCATCGATATTCATAGTACTGTATTTTTCGAGGACATTCTTAATCTGCTTTTTCAATCCTGGGTTTTTGATGGTTATATTTATGAGATTTCCTCTCAGCTTTGATGTGCTGACATTGGAATCCTTGTTTAATATAAGGAAACTGACGGCAGCCCACTGATCGGGGAGATCTCTCGCTTTTTCTTCGGGCGACGACATTTTTTATTTTTCGGTTTTTATTTTTTATTCAAATTGCAGATAAAAATTTCGGAAGATTTTATAAAAATAGAAAATTACAAATTATTTTTCTAGATCTTTAAAATATATAATGATTACTTTGCTACTTTGTAAAATTGCCCTAAATATCTTAGCAATTTCACTTTTAACTAATAGATACACTGTAAAAACCCTGAAGAAAAAACAATTTTTGTGATTTGATAAATTTTAACGAAAAGTGCTAAATCTGACAAGTAAATATTACAAAATCTATGATAAATGACAATCCGAGCTGTAAATTTATATAATAGCTTTTTGTTGTTATTTTATGGAACATTTTCTTTTATAGGTCTTGCAAAAGAGATATTTCTGTATTAAAGTCAAAATTATTGAATTTGGATTCAACTTAAACATCCGATTGATTTAACAATGTTGCATTTAATGAGCTAAGGTGTGAAAGATAGTCATTATTCATCATCTTCCACAATTTGCAACTGATATTGATACAACTTTATTGAAAACTCCATTTTCATATGGAGTTGAAACTCTACAATGAATTCCATATCCTGGATTTTTGATTCCTCTGCAGCAAATTCTGTCCTGAACAGTCTTTCCATAATAAAAATAAATTGCTCCTCCTTCTTTGCCATTATAAAAATAATGTTATCTCAACTAAGAAATTAGTTTTTGGGCTATTGGAAGAAACCCTAATTACGCCATATGAAATATCAATAAATGAAATTGTTGAAAATCTCCATTAAAAGATGCTAAATCTATGTATTGTTTTTTTTTCTTGGTTGATACTCAGGTCCACCAAAATATTTAAACCAATCGCTATGTCTATTAAATGCAGAATGTCTTCTCTTTGGTGTTCTACAAGGTAGTGATATGCGACTTGTTAATTGGATAATTAACTCGGGTTATGAAACAATTTTAGAAATTCAAACACTATATATTAGAGCGCATAGTATAGTGGGAAATCATCAAAATCATTATAGAAATTCGATCGAATCAAATAGCTTTTGTGTAACAGGAGAACAAATTAGAATTGCAAAATGCTTTATACAAAATAATAATATAAGACCTGGTTATGGAACTGTTGAAATCCTTGTGGATTACAACTCTACGATTTATCTTACAAAAATGAATGCTTTTCCATTCGATTCTATAATGACCTGGGCGAGGAAATTGGACATGATGTCACATGCAACGAACCTGTTTGATCAAAGAGCTTATCGATACTTAGAGTTTATATCACTAATTAATGCTATATAAAATAAAAACTATATTTCTAATACAAACAAATAATATATCATTTATAACAGAGAATAGAATAGCTATTATTTGCCATGATGAATAAATTTTCTGGTGCATCTCTCATTATTTGGTCTGCATGCTCATATATGTATGGAACAGGAAGACCTGAATGCCATGCAGCTATTCTTTTTACAGGTATTGGATGACTAAACTCATTTTCCATTGGCGGACAACTGCCAAACTTAGTCCATTCTTTTTTATCAAGAATAAAAATATCGTCATATCTAACAGGCCAACCCATGAAATTATCTAAATGCAAATCATTTAGAGAAGCATTAATCATTTCGAAGAACTCATTTACAATAACATCGTCACCAACATTCCAATGAAACTGCCAAAGAGCATCAAATTGTTTCTTATTCCTCTGCCAATATCGAGCTGCTTCCTTATTCATTATCCATCCAGATCCACCATGCATAAATCCAAACTGTCCTCGTTTCGTATCCTTCGCTGGAACATACTGTCCGCAAAATACATATTGCATCTTTCTCATCTTGATGTCAAAGATAGATTTGATGAGATTTTCGGCATCGACGTAAACATCTTCAGTACATCGATAAAGATATTTGTACTTCGTCTTCAAGAAATATTTATAAAGGGCAAAATTGTTGTGATACATCTGCCTATGTTCTATCTTATCAGGTATCGTTTCAGATGTAATAACAATGTTTGGAGCAATCGAATTATTTATTGATGTGAGCATAACTTTCGATTTCGGATATCTCTTCATGAAGTTTATCCCCCACTTCTTGTAATTATAATATGCACGTTGGCAATTTGGATTGTTGCAATTTATGGATATTAAAATTTCTGGATCAAAAGGCTTATTTTTGGTGTATATCGGTGGCTGAATGGAATTTAATATTTCAATGATGACTGCAATTGAAACAATATAATAAATTTGTTCGAATTTTCGCCTTCTTTTGCTTCTCATGTTCATTTAAAAAGTGACTCTTATTGTTTAACCTTAAGTGGCATTTTTATATAACATGCTTCTTTTTATGTTTTCCATCGTGAATAAAGAAATGTTAAAATAATTTTCTTATGCAATAATGTTTTTACTGTTTCTAAGTCTGTCTATTGAATATGAAACAGCATTTTTTGGATCATATGAATTCATTAATGAATCTAAAGTTGCTCATTATCCAACATGCGGAAGAACTGTCTGTAAGTTTATCTTCCCATGTGGCAATTCATCTGACTGTACAGGAATAAAATTAAATATGAAAAAAGGAGACTATATTTTTGAAGCTTGGGGAGGGAATGGATATAATGGATTAGGAGGGGGATACACATATGCTTATATTTCGTTTCCACGTGATTTAAAGATACAGCTTTTTATTGGTGGAAAAGGTGAAGGATTGAATGGGGATTCAATGGAGGTGGGAACTACACCTATACAGGTGATGGATACTCCTTCTATCCAGGAGGTGGTGCAACCGACTTTAGAACTTCAGATTTGAATGACAAGTTTATTATAGCAGGTGGATCGGGAGGATGTGGTACTAATTGTGTCTACACTCCCTCATCTTCATTCAATGGAGAGGAATTTGAACTAACATTTTTTTGGTTTTGGGGAAAATGGATTTAAGTTAGGTAACTACAATCAGGGAGCTGGAGGTGGAGGACTATATGAAGGCAGAATCAAAACGTTCTATAGTGGAGGCGGAGGATATAGCTTCTTATATCATCAAACTATTAATAAATGTGACCACATCAGATTTATTTCAAAAAATGATCTTGTTGTAGATTGAGATATGTATCATAAAATAAATAAAGGAAATGGCTATGCTGGAATATCTTTGATACAACAAGATCATCTGAATAATGGATGCCAATCTGTTGGAGAGAATCAATATATTAACTTCGTTAGAAAAATGCAATTCACAGTGATGAACAACGCATCATAAAACAAATATTGATTTATATAAAAATAAAAACACACATTTATTCTTTACATAACTCTATTCCGCAACCTAACAAACAAGAAAATAGTAGCAATCAAAATTAAAATAGCAATGATAACAGAGAATATAATAAAATCTGAGTGGACCTCTGAAAGCCATGACGAGTTCAGAACATATCCGCCATACGATTTCTTTATTATCTTCTCTTTGGCCTGAAGTTTGTTCATTTCTTTCTTCCAATCAATCTCCTTTATAGACTTCGATTTAAAGAAAGGACTGATTATCAGAGCAATGAGCCTAACTTGGCCGAAATACACAGCTGTGCCATCATCAGGAGCAGTGAGAACTCCATACACCTTATCGAACAACTTGCTTGCTTTAATAAGAGATTTGCTGAGCGTTTTTGTTGTGTTATATGTTTCAATCAACTGTAAAAAGGAATTATGAAGGAACGTATTGTGTTTCTGCTCAAAGAAGTCGTTCGAAAGGCGCTGAAATAGTTTGTCTATTAAAAAGAAGTCATCTTTTGTCTTCGAAAATACATCACATGTTAATCTTGTTATTTGTTCAAGAATACTGTTAAATACTGGGATTTCAAGGCCAATACTGATAAGCGTTGGCAAATTTTCTTCTACAATTCGAGATACTTGATCCCAATTGTTATCTTGTTTCGATATTGAAAGTTTATAAACTTTTCTTATAAAAACTAACGTATTTGTGTTTGGAGTATTGATTACTGTCTTAATAATATACGAGAAGCTGTTGTTTCTGATCAAAGCGAATCTCATTTCGGAAACAAGCGGTGTATTCATCGCAAATATGAAAATCTGTTGTGCAAATTTCATTGTTGAGCCAAATTTAATGATTTCTTCAACTAGAATCGAAATAAATCTAATATCCGTCAAGATATGGTTAACATTTCCGTTATTTATCAAGTTAAAGATAAAATCATAACATTCTGTAATAGTTATAGCCTTAAGAAGCGCTCTCATATAGCTCTCAGTCGAAAAGCAAGGCAACAATTTTGTTGCACAATTTGATAAGTTTCCCATAACGACGAAATACAAATGTTGTGTTCCTCGCGACTCATTTAGAAGATTTTGTGCAGTTTTGACAAGAATTTCAAACGCGTTCGCTTCAATCAGTCTTGGAATCGACATCTTGGATCGAATCGAATAAATGATTGATAAACATGATTGAATGACTTCAATCTTCGGTGTACCGAGATATATAGATGTTACAAGTACTTTTTCGTAATTATTCAATATAAATTCTGTTAATTGTGTATCTCCATAGTCCCAAAGATGTATAAACGATTCATGGGTCACAATGGAGTCGAAAATGCTTTCACCTTGTTTAATTTTGTTTTCCAAATTAGCGATGGAATCATCAGAAGGTTTCAGCATAAAAGTGACGAAAATTTTCTCGATAGATTTGTGAAATTTTGCTTTTGTTAGACTGAGTTTCGCATGGAGGCGTTGTATTCCAATTTAAGGATAAAGGTTATTTTTTCACATTATCTTTACTTAACAGTGATGTATTTGATTATAACTTTTGATGTTGTAAATGTTTATCATATACATGTTGGCTACTCAACGCAGCATGCGAAAGCATGCACCCAAGTACATATGTTATGAAATAAGAGACTTGAGAAAATAATTTTTTATTTTTCTGAACTTGAGACTTGTGAAAGCGCACAAATAACACACTCTCATATGAGTAGTATGGCGTTCCTTTTAATCTGACATAGCATATGATATTTATTTGATGAATCTAATTATATGTTATAATTAGATATTTATGATAAATAAATGCTCTACATACACTAGAATTTAGTATTTCATGTTAAGAAATGCCTAATCACTCTTCTAAATATAAGATATTACATATTTTTCATAAAATATTATAATAAACCATCAAAAACTGTATGCATGTAATAAGGTATCTTTGAATAGCATGTAGACTTCTTAAATACACATGATTTCATGGATTAATCAATATCAATAATTCTACCATCGGGAGAATGTACATTAGCACAAATATTTATACAAAGGAAACAACAATATACAACTTGATGCAAAAGTATATAACAGTACTATAGTATATGAGTATAATAACCGATATGCTGCTTATGATCTTCTTGATGTGATGCACTCCAAATAACACATCGTGATTCAGTCACTTTTGAGATATTAATTTAGAGTGTATCTCGACAATGCAATGATATATTTTTGTTGCATTCTTTCCATCTATTATACACACTATATAATATTCATATATCTATTTAACAGTTTGATATCCCTCTTCAAATCTTGATTTGTCAAAATAATGCTTTGAAATCTACATCTTTTTTCTACATATGGAATTAAACACATTACCTGCATATTAAACACATCAAATAGTATCTGACAATACTGATTGAATTGAAGAATAACAACATGAGCCATTATGCAGAGATCAGATAATCTTGAAAAATTGTGTTTGGAGGAATTTAAACCGTTGATCATGTAACACACAACAAGCAAAAGCTATTTCCTTAATATTGCAAAATCAAGTTGGAATCTCATATTTTGATATCCAATATAGTTGATAAAATTCACTCAAAACTCAATATATTCATCAGAAGAAATTATCTATGATAATAGATGTTTAGAAATTCCTCTAAACCTCTTCCTTCCCCAAAACTACAAACTATATCAAAAATTTTCGGTATAGTTTGTCTTCTCCTCTTTTAAAATCTCACATTTTTTTCATCGACAATCAACATTCTTCACATTACAAAATGAATACCTACAAGTATTTCAATATAAATTTTAACTTCCATAGATCAAACTTGAATTTTTGAAAAAATGAATAATATTTGTAATCGAATATTTCAATAAATCAACTATGAAAGAAAAGAATATTTAATCATATTGATTATGGTTTTAAAAATATTTTTGATGATATTTTGAGATTGAAAAAAAAAAATAAATAATTTTACTTGCCGGAGGAACCAAATCCATCAGTTCCAGCTAGAGCTGTTGTATTAATATCAGTTTGTCTTCTCCTCCAATAAAGCAAACTTCTAGAGATATCGTTGTAATATTTGCATCACAGCATCCCATTTAGACTCCTTTTTCAGTCTTATCGTTTGATTCTTATAAAATAAACATACAATGTGGTGTCAGACGCTGTTAGATTGAATGAATCATCCTATTGCAACAACGCTAATGTGTTTTAAAAAGGTTGGTTCATCTGGCTTTTTTTAAAAATGATTGATATTTCTGCAGGTATTAAGTTCGAATGAGGTTATGCACTTTTTTCTTTTTGGAATAAAAAGTGTTTTTTGAAGAAATAAACATAATACAGAATTAAATAATGCGTGGTTGGGTATCACTGTGTTGCATGCAGTTCTGTTATGATATGATAAGAATGAATATTAAAGGATGAGAAAGTGATTTCCAATATATGCATTATGCATATTCGAAAGTGAATACCTGTGCATCATAATACTTTGTCATTCTCAATGATTAGATCTAATTTTTGATATTGGAAGGATTTGTAATTCATGAATACTGTTTTAATATTACTTATCTCATTAGGGATATCCATATTTTATAGGAAAATGATTTACTCATGAAAATAATTTTAAAATTTCATTATAAAAAAACTCCGGTTAAATATTCACATACATATACATATTTGTTCTGCATTATAATCAACATTCATATAAGTAATCAAAATTACATTATATTGAATTGATTGCAAACATAAAACAAAATTTATAGGAATTTTATTGAAGAATAAATGATTACTTTGTGGTTTAAAACAATATGGCAATACTTCGAAATGAATTGAATGTTGATTTTGATTGGGCTTATAGATAAACTATATTGATGAATTATAATTATCATGAAAGTTTAATAACGCTTTTAAAAGGTCATTATCTTTTTGGATGCCTTAATGATGATTTGTAATCTTTTTCAATGTTTGAGGAACTCTTTGGATGACTCAATGTTCTTTTTTTAAAAATATTTGATTGATAAGCAATGAAATTACCTACAATTCAATATAAAGCTTCGAATTGATATTGTAGAAACCAGACCAATTCAGATTTTAAAATACAAAAATTTCCAAATTTGCAATTTCATTGAAATTCATTTTGTTATGCCTTCTACAAGAACTATCTACACTATAAGTCAGTGTATTTATGGGCTTACTTACAAACGTTGATTTTCAAAGAGATGAAATGTTTAGGAATGAAAAGAGGGGGTTGCACTTACGATAAGGTTAAATTCACCCCAAATAAACGAATTGGGTGTAAACAACAAAAAAATAAATTAGGGTCTATCACTTTAAATGGGAGGTTCACAAAGTTACGTTAAAAGGAAATTATTGTTCCTCGGACTCGACAACGCCGGCAAGACGACGATACTGAAGGCTTTGTCAAAAGAAAATCCAGACAACGTCGCTCCAACACGCGGATTCAATGTTAAACAGCTGAAGACAGGAAACTACGAGTTCAACATTTGGGATGTTGGCGGCCAGAAGGCACTTAGATCGTACTGGGCCTCTTATTACGACAAAATTAACGCAATCGTTTGGGTTATTGATAGTGCTGATACGCATCGTATGGCTGAGACTGGTTTTGAACTCGCTGAGCTCCTTCAGGAGGAGAAGCTCGCTGGTGTTCCGGTCCTTGTTTTGGCAAATAAGCAGGATTTAGCTACTGCAAAGAATCCAGATGATATCGCGATCGAATTAGAGCTCCACAACATTAGAAATAGAAACTGGCAGATACAGGGATGCTCTGCTGTTACAACGGAAGGCCTTGAAGACGGATTAGCTTGGCTTCGTCAAAATGTTAATTAAATACTCCAGATAACACTGTATTTAATAGACTACCTATTTTTATGGCTATTGCACAAAGCATTGAAAGTAAACATGAAGTTCTATTAACCTTGAATAATCTAAACTTGGGTTCAGCCTTCGTAGCTCAATAATTTATTATTTCCACCCCTAAAATGATGTTTTGAATCATGAGTCGTATTTAACTTCAAAAATTATACTTCAGGTAATTCTTTAATTGATTTTGAACATTTTTATTAATGTAAATCAACAAAATTATCTGAACTTAAGATTTTGTTATAAAGGAATTTTCTTAATTTTAAAACTTGTAAAAGTTCAAAAATATATTTTGCTATTTTATATAAAATATTGTAAA
This sequence comes from Trichomonas tenax, assembly GCA_023091735.1. Taxonomy (NCBI): domain Eukaryota; phylum Parabasalia; order Trichomonadida; family Trichomonadidae; genus Trichomonas; species Trichomonas tenax. Next base: position 29,637 of record JALKBU010000111.1, on the reverse strand, counting down.
TATAGGTGTAATATCAGCTGGATGAAATATAGGCGTATTTACAGTAGAAAACAAATAAATTTACTTTGATGTCAACATTTGCTCTATATGGGATTTGAGTTGTGCTGTTTGCCTCTTCAAGAGTGCAGTTTCATCAGCATGAGCTTTCTCTTTCTCTTTTCTATATTCTTCATCTTGCTTTTCGATATTTGCGATTTTGTTCTCGAGTTCTTTGTTTTTCGCTTGCAAAGCCGCAATTTCCTCCTTCAGTCTTGCATTCTGGGTGAGAACGTCGTCCTTATTTTGTTCAATTTCCATTGATTTTCTCATTCCCCATGTAATAGCAGATTCGTATAACGCCTGATAAGCGCTGATGGTTGTTCTCATTTCATCGCGAACTTTAACTAATAACAAACCACGTGCACTACAATCTATTGTAACTTCACGGATTATTTCGTCGAAGCATTGTCGGTAGAGTTCGGATCTTATTGGGCAAATTCCTGTTTCGCGCGCTTTCCTTTTTTGCAATTCAGAATCTAATTGTTGCTGCAATTTTATCACATCACTGCGTGTTGATGGCGTTGTACTGACGTATTGAATGAGATCCTGCCTGTTACTTTGGAATTCTCTTGGTGGTAAAATTTTATTTAAGACATCGCGCGTCAATTCTTGTGTTTCACCTGGTATTTTTGCACCAACATTTGCAGCCCTTGATCTCCAATCATCACCACCGTCTAAAACAGGAACATCATACTTCAATAAAGTTGGTTTTGGTTTTTCACTCATTTAAAAAAAACTAACGAGATGTGTCACCTTTCTGCAACTTAACACAACTGTAAACTATTCAATCTCATTTTGATTGATTTAACATCGTATTCTTCTTTAAATCCTATTATATCATTGATTTCATCAAAGAAAATCATAATTTTCTTTCTGGTTACCGAGATACAAATCGCATCTTTGTTCCAGTTTGAAGCCATGGTGTTATCTATTGTTGACGTATGCTCCATATTCTATATGCATCAATGCCGCCATCCAAGCACGTCATTGTCGGTAAGACCGAAATCTCGAAAAATTTATCTTTTTTTACAGTGTGTATTGAGAAGATCTGATACACTGACATGATACAAATCAAAATGTTTATGCACATTCCATATGCAAAATACTCAAATCGTCGCAGAGATGCAAGTTTAAAATATATGGGAAATACATATAAACGATTTTAAGAAGCAACTCATTCACAATTATTTCAACTATGTTACGCTGTATTATTTATGCATAGTAAATTCGCATAACTATAATTTTCGATATTTTGCAATAGTAAATATATCTATCTTGTCATTAATATCATTCATGTGTCAACGGCAACTAATTACAAAGAGTTCTTTCTCATTTTACAGCAAATTATAATGAAATAGTTTATTGCAAAAATTCTTTATTTTAAGTTTCAGTTAAATGTACGCACACCTACTGTTGGCAATTCTATGTGACAAATTTTACATTGATATTCGAAGATTATAATAGATTTTCAATATATTCCTATTTTATATTTTTATCATATCTTTGAATAAACATGTCTTATAACCCATACATACTTTTTATTATATATTCTATATATAGAATACATATTGTCGGTTGATCTATAATCATCTAGATGCAGATATTGCCAAAAATCTATTTATCACTAAATATATTATTGCATTGTGTATAATTAGTGATAGCATTGCAAGAAAACTATATATTATTGATAAGTTTTACATGAATACGCAAATCAAAGTATTTTTATATGTTTATAACAATAAATAAGTATTTATTGATATGCTATTGTGCATTATGTGGATGTAATACTGTCAAATGTGCTCCACACACTTAAATAATTCAGTTAATAAATATCTATCACTAATAATTGATATAGACAACTATATTTCAATCCAATTTGTCCATCTATGCATTGAAATGTATAAATTAGATTGAAATACAGTTGTTTCTGTTAAATTACGGCAGAATCACACAAAAGTATGATTTTTGAGTGATTCTATTGCTTCCAGTAACCACGATGACTATACCTTTGCATTAGAATAAGCAAAATACTGTATAATAATCCATTCTGTGTGCTGAATCCGAATATCGCAATTATTTTTTCTAAAGCGTGTTTCACTAATGTCTCTCGACGAAATAATTCTTATGCTCTCAAGTTTTCAATAAGTTACCAAAATCAATTATGCGGTCTAATTTTTTCATAACCTACGGACTTTATATAGTCCAATAAGTTCTAGGTAAGCGGCTGAGCCGTTTTTAGAATTCTAAAGCTCAATTCTAAAACGGCCCAAAAAAAGGAACCTTATTCTAAAAAATACACTTTTTTCTTTTCTTTTTTTTTGGTTAGCAAAATTCAACTTTAGCTATTTCGTATCTATCATCCATTTGGATATCTGTGTTTGATTTCGAAGCTCAGTCGCTGCAATTTTATATCTTTTTAATATACCTTCACCTCATTTATTTATATAAATTACTTTAGAGGCTCATCGAGCATGATATATATTCGCATATGTCATTACATAGACTTCACATTTTTAATACACGTGTAGATCTTGCTGATATCGTTATTTATATCTCGAATTTTCACAATTTTTGCAATTTTTATCTAAACAAAACCGACAGCATTGAACTTGGAAATTTGTAAGAGGAACATTTGAAATATGCCAACATTTTTTATGCAAAGTCGTCAAAAAAAGAATTCTTTACTCAATATTGATAATTCTTTATCATCAATATGTTTTGAGTTGAAAATGTTCAATTTCTCCTGAATGTATCAATTCAGAAGTTAATATGTTAAGTTTTAATGACTTGAAATTAGATTATTCGAATAGTTTTTATAATGATAAAAAATGTAGTTTACAATAAATCTTCATTCTGAGCATTATCATCAATCTTATCAACAATCTGCTTCTGGAGTGAGAGTCCACTAGCTTCCTCTTCTTCGTTTGTGACATTAGCATTACGTTCCGCATTACCATTCTGCTCTTCTTCTTCATGCTTTCCTTCCTCTTCATTGTATTGTTGCTCCTGTTGCTGTTCTCTTTCTTGGGCTTGTTCCTCTTCTTCCTCTTCCTCCGGATCAGGTCCTAAGGTCTCTATCTTGATCTCAAGACCCTTTGTTGCTTGCTCATCACCAAGCTCGCTGTAGATCCTGTGAGCGTCGCGATAATACTGTTTAGCGGTCTTAATATCTTCAAGACGCTCAGCAGCATCGGCTGCTTCGCAGTAAAGACGTCCCCGCTCCTTAAGATTAGCCTTTTTCTGCTCGTTTTCCTTCTCTGCGTCTTGATTCTCATCCTGGTTCGGATTTGTGTGTGCCTCGTCGTATGTTTCAAGCGCAAGTCTATAAGGCTCCTGCGCGTTCTCGAGCTCGTTCATGTAGTTGAAGCAGCGTGCGAGATAGAGGTCGCGACGGTGGCGATACTTGATATCCTCAATTTCTGTTTCAATATGTGGGCAAAGTGCTTCGAAAGCGTCTTTCGTGTGCTTCTGTGTCTTGTAAGATAAATGTGCATCAGCAAGTTCGACGGCGAGCTGAGCATCTTCTTCTGGTGAAACTTCGCACTTCTGTTGGTCTTCGAGTGACTTAGCTTTGTTTAAGTGACGAATAGCGCTGTCTGGGCGCTTCTGTTCGTTGTAAAAAGCACCGATTGCGAGGAATGAACGAAAAGCTTCTGGAGAATTTTCGCCATAGTTGATGAAACGGAGAGCCTTCTGCTGCACAAGAAGAGAGAACTTCTCTGATGCCTGTAACTGTCCTTGAAGGGCCGTTTCAATGTCAGATAACTTCTCATCTGGTGGTCGAACGTCTTGAGCGGCATCCGGGTTGTTCTTGAAGTATGTAACGGCGAAAGGTTCCGATTTTTCTGATTGAACAGCTTTGCTAGATGAAAATTTTTGCGGAACTCTTGATAAACGATGGCAAGCACTATCCATATCGCGCTGTGTTATCTTCTGTGTTCTGCGGTGACCACTTGATGTGGTTGCTGTTCTCCTCGAGCCTGGAGAAACTTGTTGCTGCGACATTTATATAATAGTAACGTCTCAAAAAGTGACAATTCTCACTAATTTTTAAAAACGAAGAAATGAGAGTTCCAAATGCAAAATTCACTATATGTTTTTGATTTAAAAACTCTTAGTATTAATAGTAGAAGTCATTGCACTACATTAGATATCATTTGCAAAATACTATAGTGTTATTAAAAGTGACACAAAACAGAATTGAGAAGGGGATAACTTCGAATCCTTCACATCAAATGGGTCTGAAACTTAGGATGAGGGTGATATAGATCTTCAGGAACAACGAATGTAAGAGATCCTAGTCAAAACAATCCTTTCAATTCGAGATATATCGCGTCGAAATTGAATACTTTGATATCAAAAAATTTATTCATGAATTTGATGTTTTAACTTTTGGATTCAATAAAAGTCCTCTTTCTGGATTGAGAATAATGAGCTACATTCCATTTTACTTATAAAACATAGGTATAGCGATATAACCAATAAATGGAAATGTTTCAAAATTGAATCCTAATCATTTCATCAGCCTCTTGCATTTTGAATATAATTCCATTTTTATCTTTATAAGAGATGCAGAAATTTAACTCATTGCAAAAAAATATCGAGATAAAAATTGAAATTTCAAAATGATGTTTATAGGTGCTTTATACATTGATAAAAATTGCATCATCGATATTTTTGGTTATATCATAACGATTAAACATTAACGAAAGAGCTCAAGAGCTGTATCAATCCTCAAAAATACCATGAGCTTAACAATTGATTCGCTGAATCTCAACCCTCATTAAATCTGACTTTATATGTATGCATTAGATTATATATCTCATAGGTATTATAAATAGCATAGATAATAATTGTTTAGCGTTAGTGATGAAATTCAAATCAAGTAGTTAATTTTAGTGCCATAAAAGGAATCATCGTTTTGGAAAAAACACAGTAAAACTTGGAGCATAACATCACTACGAGATAATTTCAAATTTAATTCACAATAGTTATATTAATACATATAGTATTAAGTCCATATTTTATTTTCAGTATAGTTTTTCATATTACATCGTTATGAACAAGAAAAGATATCAAAATATTTGGACGCTATGATTTTGTCAACAAAATCGCAACAAACGGTAGAGTTATTTATACACAAGATAACGCAATTAATGAAGGTTATATTATGAGTAATTGTGGAACAACAGATGCTATTAAAAGAACTGATGTATTTTCTAAAACAAGACACTCTGATGTTTGGAAACGTGTTAATACTGTTAGATCTGGTATCGTTATTGATATGACAGTATTAGAAACTGATAATACATTTGATGTTAGTTTAGATTTAAAGATAGATATTAGAAGATTCTTACCATTTGAAGCTATTAAGTTCTTACCTGATTTTGCTGGTTACATTCAACTTAAGGTTAAATTTACAGCAGTACGTATCTGCATGTGTTCTCGTGGAAGTGTCCTAAAGTAAAAGTTATGTGTTCAAGTGCCTAATTTTTGTGAATTTTTTTCATTTTTTGTGAAATCTGATCCGAAAAGTCTAAAAAAGTCAAAAATAAATCAGCCATTCATCAATATAATACACACAGATTACATATATCCACTAAAATTCGATCTCAAATTTGTTTAAAAAAATATCAAAAAGTGACCAAAAAGAGGTTTCCTCCAAAAAATTACAGGGTTTTGTAAAGCTAGTACACGTAAAAGTGACGTTTGGACACTTCGGACATGAAAGGGACACATATTCAATGAAAACGGTTGAAAAGTGGACACACCTTTGACATGTATAGGACACACCGTTCATTTAAGTTCTATAAGGTTCTTGTAAACAATAAAATTTTTAAGCAAAGGAAGGAAAGGAAAAAGGGAGGAGGAGAAGAAGAAAAAAAGAAGGAGAGGGAGATCTTTGAAATCTTGGCGAACTTTGATTGCTTTTGAACTGCCTTCAGCGCCAGCGGCGCTATCATCGCCAAAGGCCCGTTTGTTTTATATTTTGAGTGTCCACGAAACACCCAAAATGCGTCACTTTTCCAAAACGTACATAGAAGACACATTACAAATAGCACCACTTAGTTTAGATGATGCTTTATTAACACCAAATAAGTTAGCTAAGGTCAAAACATATAATTTAACATCACTATTAGCATTTCTTTCATTTGTACCCGAATATTAATTTCTTTATCATTATCTAGTTTATCACTACTATAATTCTTGATAATAATATTATTAGTTGTTCTATTATCAACATTACTAGTTGGTTCAATTGGAACATTCGCAATTCCTGCTAGAATACTTTTAGATCGCATTTTTATAAAATAAAACAATATAAATGTTTTAAAATAAATAAATGAATAAGCAAACCAACCATCGGGGTTGCGGGTCACTTTTCGCACGTTATTTTTTCCCCATTGGAGAACCAAAAAAAAAAAAAATCGTGGCAGGAGGCTTTGCCTCCGGCTACATGACAAACACAAATAAATGAACTATAAATTCTGAACTTATCAAAAAACAAAAATAGCATTGATTTATTACATTACAAGCAATAAAACTACGAAAAGCCCTTTTTGCAGCCAATGACTCTCAAATCCCCCAAAATCCCCATTTGCGGTATTGAAATCGAGTGTTACTTTTCCCAAAAATTGAGTACCCCAACTAAAAAATGCGTGGCAGGTATTCAATTTAGTGTCACCTTATAGGGAAATTGAGAGGGGAAATGGGGAAAGATGGGGATACGGAGAAAGGTATTTAGTTTTCTTTGAAATTGAAACCATGAATTCGCGGTGTATTTCCCCATTTAATGTATGATTCCCGACTGTAACAAGTTTTCCCATTTTCCAAAAAAACACGTTTTATTGTAAAATATAATTTTTTCCCCATTTGGTGACGCACATGGGGAAGACTCCCATATGGGAAATGGGGAAAAGCCAGATGGTTGAGCAAACTATTGAAGGATCACCACAAAAAGTAAATTCTATTAATATCTTATCACATAATGATAACAGTGTTGCTATTAAGAATGTTAATAATATACCTAGAATAAAAACACCAAGAGTTATGACTACAGGAATAGAATCTAGAATATATGTTAATGATAATTCACATGGTACTAACTTACATTATACATATTCATATAAAGTATATGCTGAACCAAATAAGAAATCTAGTATTTATAATGTTTATTCTAATAGTTTTCCTAGACAATGGATTCAACAGCAAATACTTTTATGAAAAATATAAAAACTAAAATTAAGAAAATAAGTGATGATAAATTAATGGATTATTTAAATAAAAACGTTAAACAAAAAAGTAAGTATTATGCTATATGTGAATTCTTAAATAGTAATATGAAAGAAATTAGTGAAGATATGGAACATATGATTAAAAAACATAAATTAAGAAAAGATCCTAAAACATTTGATATACAAAGATTAACATATTATATTACATCAAAACTTAAGAAATATCCATTTACTAAACATCCATCAAATACATTCTTAGTATTAGATGATTATGGTGGACATAAGTTATTAACTGAATCATATAGTCCTTTAGCAAATTTCATAACGAAAGTTAGACATTATGAGATTCGTTTCCAAAAAGGATTATACAGATTTGAATTATGGGGCTCACAAGGTGGCAATGCTAGAGTTCAAAATACCAACAATATACGCGCTAACTCTGGTGGCAAAGGAGCATATGTAAGAGGTGATATAGCCATCGAAGAACTTCGTTCACTTTTTCTATATATAGGAGGAAAAGGTGAAGATCAAACGAGCATTAATCAGGGTGCTCCAAGATGTTTAGGAGGATGGAATGGTGGAGGAAATGGAGGCCTTGACCTAAATGATCCAGACTATCCTGAAAGTGGAGCTGGTGATGGTGGGGCTGTTGATATTATAACACAATATTATGATATCAATAATATCGTGAATGCTCTGACGTAGTTGTCGAGGTTCATTCTATAGCGAACAATAGCAAGAGCAATTAAAGCAGCAGCAACTAAAACAATTGGCAAAAGAACACTCAATGAAATAACTCCATCGCGGACAGCAGGCTTTGCTATTTGCTGCTTTTCAGTTGGCGTTATTGGCCTTGTACGGGTTGGATCTGGAATTGGAGGTGATGGAATTTCTGTTGGACCTGTGTGGCATTTTGCAACATCAAAGATATATGTGACTAAAATTGTTTCGCGATTTATCTTTGTTGGTGAATCAAATGATACTAAACCTGGTTTAAGTTTGTCGTCGACGTAGCATTTCTTGAAAATCACAGCAGAATCGGAAATATTTGAAACTTCTGCTTTGACATCAAAGAATGAACATTGTTGGAATGTAGCCACACAATCACCATCAATGATGAACGCAGCCTCTAAGTGAGCGAATGATGTAGAGCGAATTGAGAAATTAGCGTTTGAATTTGAATAAATTATTGATTTGCACTTTTGTTGAGCAATATAGCAATAAACTATCTCTGTAGGTACTTTACTATCAATAGTAACAAATGAATTTGAGCTAATATCGGCTTTTGTAGAATTTGAATTACAAATTCCAATTTGTGAGCCTCCACTTACATAAAACTGGGAAGATTCAGCTCTGTCTGCAATGAAACTACAATTAGAAACTTGCAACACATCATCTAGGTTTTGGAGTTTTGCAAATATGAAAGATCCGCGTCCACCAGCTTTGCATTCGCGTGCACATGACGTTTCAATCATAGCTGTTGATGTTTCAAGGAAAATTACACCATCTGAAAATTGATTATTTGATTGGCAGTTATAAAAAGAGGTTCTCGTCATGATAACATTGCATTTCTTGTTCGCAATGTACAATGCAGCGCCACTGATATCACCAGAAATGTCATAAAAGATGCAGCCTTGGAGAGAAACTAAATCATCATTTCTAGAGAAATCTTGGCGTGAATTGAATGCCTTTGTAAAAGAATCTCGCTCTATTTTGATTGCTGAGGATAAAAATCTTCTGAAATTAGTTTGTTTAGCATTTAAATTCGATATTTGGTAAAAAGTCGGCGAAAATGAGTTTGAAAACGAAGATTTGGATATCAAAAGACGTTTTGGACCCGAAAATAGCGAATTTCCGTAGTTATGTGCAACAGTTAACGAATAAAGAGAAAAGTTTTTCATCGAATTGATTTTTGTCACTTTTAGACATTTTGTTTGTTTTGATTTTATTGTATCTTTGGATATTGCATTGATAGTACTCTAATTTCTGCATTTAAATTTTGTCATATCTCTTTTCTAAACATGGTATTTCAAAAATCACAATGAATAAAATGTTTTTCTGCTTAAACTCTGTTGAAATTTACATCGATACAATGTGTTTGTTTGATCATTTTAACAATATTTTTCATATTTCATATTGATCTAACATTCAAATTTCATCAATAATGCAAACTATTTCATGAAACTTCATATTTAAAATATTGTCTAGTATGTGTTATATATTTGTTCTTTACTGTGTCTAATTGATGTTATTGAGGATTTGCCCATGATAGAAAGGAATATCATTAAATATCTTAAATATAGTCAATGTTCATGGATATTAGCATAACTAGCGTAATTATATCAAATACGTTGTCAACTAGTTTCAAATATCAGTTTTGATATATATATTTCATTACATATAAAAAAGTGATTTTCGAGTATCGAGTCTTTATAAACATGCTTAGAAAATAGTTTCTGTATAAAAAGATAGTTCAGACTGTAAAGATGAAAAATATTTGCGAATTAGCTAAGTTTATTTCTCTGACTGGGGCCGAAACCCAACATTTTTGTCCGATGGAAGAACATTGATCAACTTTCCAAAGTGTATTGTCTTAGATACATTTGACCAATAAACTCAATTTAGGAATTAAGGAGTTGTTCTAAAGCGGAATGAGTTCCACTCGATAATCTAAACATAAATTGATGAGATAGCTTACTCAGATCCCTTTGCAATCTGATGATATGAAATACAACTATGCTAAAAATTTGAATCTAAAACAAAAGAATCTATACAATTAAAAGATAAACATTCAAACAAATTTAATAAATAACAAAAGAGTGATATAATTATAAATTAACCATTGATTAATGATATCATTTTATGCACATGCTTGAAGGAACAATTGTTCGCCTCTTTCCTATCATGTAGGAATTTGGCTTCTTAATTATTATGCTTACAGCCGCGAATTGTGTTCTTGAAGACTCCATAATTAAGGATTTTGGTTTTCTTATGGAAAGATTCATACTGTCTTGGAAAGTGGCATTTGCTCTTGTCGTATGGTGATATAGTTCGAGAATAAATGACTTACGGTGTCCATGCTCGGAGAAATAGATATATCCTGCTTTATTTTCGTTCTCGTCATTATTGAAGCTCGATGAGAATACAATGACAACCATGTCATGAAAATATTCAATTCCGTTCTCTATACATTGATGTCCACACACGATTAATCGAATATTATTCGCTTTCAAAAATTGATTTATTGCTACAGCGCCATATAGTCCTCCCCTTCCTCTCGGGGAGTCCAAGTACGTCGACGCCATTGAGTTTGGATTGGACCAGAGCAAATCAGAGTATCATCTGCCAAGTCTTTGATTGTTCTTTGATAATTCTTGAGTTGGTCGATTAAGTTGAATGTTTGGCCGAGGCCTCCGTGAATGCATAATATATTGCCGGAAACGATGGCAGCCAAAGGCAAATAGGAAAAAAGATTCTTAAATCGGAGCAACTAAATGCATTGTTCGGAATGATTCCAAATCAGCTGAAAAGGCAGTTACTTAAAGGCCGTTGACCTTTGATATACCAGGAACTTCGTGATTTCCTCTAATTAAGTAAAATCTATTTGGGAACTTCAAAACTAAACAATATAGAAGCGTAACAACTTCGAGCGAGAAACCTCCTCTGTCAACGTAATCGCCTAAGAATAAGAACTTCGAATTAGAGTTGTAAATATGCGGAGAAATTATTCTTAAATAGTCTTTGCGATTTCCATGGATATCGCCGACAATGAATATCGGCAGTTCCAAGTCCAACACGATTGGTTGATTATTGAAATGCTCTTGGGCAGATTTGACAATTTACAATATAACAGCTGGATTAAGTCTAGGAACAGGCATTTTAGTCCCCATAAACACCAGTTCATCCTCCGTCGCGTGGAAGAATGGTGAATATAAGTGGAGAACATATCCTATTGATCCATTCATTAAATTTGAAAAAAATTATAAAAAATCGATTGTTTAGGCTTTGCAATAAAGTGTTTTTTTTTTGTAAAAAAAACTTGAATTGTATTAATTGAAAAATTGTGGTGCACGATTAAATAACTCTCAATGGATTTTGTTGATAAAACTCTTTCATTTAGTCTAAATAATATGATTAATTTTAATATAAAATATTCAAATTAAAAATTGAATGTGGAAACTGAACCTATATCTTTAGTACATTAATATAAAAACATGATCACCGACCAAAAATGAAATTGATAAGACATTCAATTTTAATTTATATTCTAAACTATATTCATTGTTTTTATTAACAAAATAAGGAAAAATTTGATTAATAACTTTTTGATTAAAAATTCCATTAGAGTCAGTACATGTTTCTGCTAAATTTTTAATATTTTTGAAATCTGTGAAACCACAACGTTGAACTTTTTATGAGCAAATTTTCCCATTAAAAACTACTCCACAAGATCTAAAACACCCTTTTACTCAAAAACTCGTAATTGTGATTTTTATCTTGTTCAAAAGTGCCAAAGTTATTTGTAAACTATTTGTAAACTGATAAATTATGAAAAAATCTCCAGCTTTATTATTTTCTTTCTTTGTTTGAGCAGCTATCATAACCTATATATGATTGCTGTCATCTAGCATATGTAACAGAGGAGTATCATATATTTTTAGTAATTCTCAGATATTTTGAGGATAATTTTGCTATAAGGGACTTAGTAAAAGTAAATATGTAATCTGCATTTTGTGTGTTTGCGAATAATAAAGTCCTCGATGATTGTTTCTTAACCTTTTTATTTGATGAAATAATACAGTCTTTGAATGATCCTCTAACAATGGTATTTTCCTGTTGTGTTTTGTTAATTAGTGATAATGCCATATGTAAGCGATTTAATATAGATATTATGCAATTCATATTTCGAATATATTAAGATAACTTAATATTACCTTTCTATTAGTCTATTACTAAAGGTTTTTGCATTTGAAATTGTCCGAATCCTTATGGAATTTGGTTCTAATTTCGCAATGTATAATTTTCTTGAGATATTCTGTGTAATCGCTTCTTTGGAAGTTTTTTAACATACTGTTGAAACAGCAAGTCGCAGAATTTAAAAGGTTTGCGTTCCAGTTTTATTGGCACAATTTTGGTTTACGTGTCAGAAGGTACACTCCTCTTTTTTCTGACCAATATTTCTAGTCAATTAGGAGTTCGGGATTTTATTATTTAACACATGGCTGTTATTAACCCATAGACATTTATATGATTTCGAAATTTATCGAAATATATTATATTGTTGCTATTTCATAATGATTCTCATGACAATTACCGTTTAATTTAAAGATAAATTAAATTTGTGAAATTGTTCAAGAAACCCGATCTATAATATTATACTGTCATGGAGCATTCAAAATAACGCCAATTGCTTATTTGAAGACTTTCTTGATTTTATCCATGAAACTTTCTTCCTTCTTTGGTCCTGAAGTTGTGACGGTCGTTGTTGTTATGACTTTCTTAACACCGGATGGTCTAAGAAGGTCGCGAACAATCTTTTCGAATGTTCTCACGACGCCAAGTCCTGTTTTAGCAGATGTAGCAACGTACTGAGCCTTAAGAGACTTAGCGAGAGCCTCTGCTTCAGCTTCTTGGACCTTACGCTGGCCGCCTTGGTCTTGTTGATTTCCTACGACGATGCAATAGAAATCGGATGTTCCAATGGCTCTGCAAATATCACTATGGATCTGCTTGACGAGATTGAATGAATCACGATTTGTTATCGAGAATATAATGAAGAAAACGTGGATATGCTTGGCATCAGACGATATTTTGTATCCATGTGCCTTGTATGTTGGTGTATCGTACAAATCTATTTGAACTGGCATTCCGTCGACCTGCCAATTCTTACGGAAAATAATTTGTGAATCTTGATGCTGTGTCGAAGGATCGTGGCTATCACCAAATGTGTTCTTCACGAACTTCACGGCGAGTGCTGTCTTGCCACATTCATCGCCAATCAACATTGTTCTCACTTGAGGAACAGATGACATCTGAAAAAAATGAATAAAAAACGGTTTTATCCTTATTTTGCTTTTTCGATTTTGTGAAATTGGAAAATTTAGAATGAATGAAGAACAAATTTTTACTGGCTATGATATACTTAGACTTAAAAGGTGATAAATCAACTGTGTTTTAGTCGAAAAGTCTTTTTGATGTGTGAAAAAATTGAACTAAAATCTAAAGTTTTTGAGAGTACCATTATAAAATGATGAGTTTCGCGATTCGTGACTTGTGGGTGATATGAATAAATCAGTGCGGACAATTGGGTGCAGTGGGGAGAGATAGATCCGAAATGACAATTATTTCGAATTACCGAATGTTATTATGAGGTTTGTAAGTACCAGATTCTTCATCTCTATGGTGTTTTAATCAATGCATACGCGGGAATGAGTTTAAATATGTGAATTTTCTAGAAAATATTTAATCCCTATTTATTCTTTCATTGATTAATATTCACCATATCCATAAGCTATATATCTTATCTACAATACAGAAATTGGCTAATTTTTCAATAAATTTCGATTCCTATAATAATTTACGATTTATCAATTTGCTCAGTCTAAATATAAGTCAAAATTACTTTGCCTGCTTAATAGAATCATTATGAGTCATGTTTGTCGCAAATAATAAAAATAGTATATATTATGAATAAATCAATGTGTTTTAGAATAGACAATGTGATCAATATAAATAAAATCAGTTTTTTAACTGATTGAATTGCTTATATTAAGTAGTTTCGTTGATAATTTTAAAGACAAGAAAAGGATTTTGATAAATAACAAAGGATAGAGTGTGTATTTATTCAAATAAAAGTAACATGATGTTTGTTCATATATTATTTATAATTATATAGCAATATTCTCAATCATTGAGGTGATAGATTCGCAGAAATCATCAAACATTTCGACATCACCTGAAACAAGGACACTTTCAACAATGTGAATGTTTCTATCCAAAATTTTGATAGTGATGATGAAATCAAGACCTTTTCCACGAACAAAGAAAGTTAAATCATCTGGATATACATGGACGAATTTTTCTTGATCCAAATGCTGCTGTATAGCATTTGCAACAATTTCTTGAGGTGCTGCTGTGTCAACACTGTGTTTGATAGACATTGGCATTTTTGGAACATCAAATGCAAGCATTGATCTTTCAATTGCACTGAAGCAGCTTGAGCTTGATGGAACCATCTCTGCTATTTGGGTTAATTGATCAGTTGATGAAGATGAAGATTTAATTTGTTCTGTTGGTGAGAAAATCATTGGTTTGAAGTCTGACATGAAAGGCTCTGTGACTTCTGGCCATTTGATATTGTCAAAGCTGATTAATCTGTTAAGCATGAAACAAAATTCTTTTGCAACAGTGCGACTCACACGAGAGGTCTCTTTGTAGTTCTTCGTCTGTAAAACCGAGCTGGTGGAGAACGAGCATTGATTCGTGAGGCACTTTGGAAACATCAATCTGAGGAAGATTTTGTGGCAATGGCTGTGGTGTAGGACATTTGTAGAGTGGAGAAAGGCCAATCCTGAACGCAGGATGTTTCTTTATCTCAGCCAAAGTGATTCTTTTCGCTGGGTCAACAGTCAACATTTTTTCGATTAAATATTTGATGTCTCCTGGGAATTCTGGCATAATGAACCTCCCTGATCTCACCCTCGCGAGGAGTTTTCTCACTGTTGGCTCATCGAATGGCAATCTTCCACACATTAGCGTGTAAAAAACGACGCCACAGCTCCATATATCAGACGCTCTTCCGTCGTTTGGGAGCCCAATGATCACTTCTGGAGCGGTATAATGTGGTGAACCGCATGCTGTCTAAGCTGTATTTTCTGGCATCCATCTCGCGAAACCGAAGTCTGCTATCTTAACATTATCGTGTGAATCAAGCAGTATGTTCTCTGGCTTTATGTCTCTGTGGCATATCTGGTGTGTATGAAGAAATTGTAAACCATATATTAAATAGTGAAAAAAATAAGTCGTCAATTCGACAGAAAGTGAACCTCTTTCGACTAAAAAGTCGAACAATTCACCGTGTGCAGTGTATTCTAAAACAATATATAAGTGACTGACAGATTCATAGACATCGACGAGTTTTAACAAATGTGAATGATCGAGTAGCCTCATTATAGATATTTCGCGCTGTATTTTTCTTGCATCTCAGGTGTAGTAACAAATATTCATTTTTTTACGATTTTTATAGCGACTTTCTGCCCAGTAACTTTGTGCTCAGCGAGTTTTACCTTCCCGTATGACCCCGAGCGTAATGAATTGATTATCAAATAATCGCCGATCTCGGGGCGAGCCTCTGACATAAAATCTAAAAAAACTTTTGAAAAAGCAAATATATATTATTCTAAACAATTCTGTTATAATTGAAGAAAAAAGTGGCCACACAAAAATTGACTGAAAATGTTTTTTTGAATCATCAATAGGCCATAACTTCTGCAATTGATTTATATCTTTATTCTGCTTCAATGTTCATTCGTTTTGGGTGTTTTTGGATATATTTTTAAGGGTATTTTTGTTCGTGGTCGAATTGAATTTGATGAAATAATTTTTTGAAAATATAGTGGTCAAAAAATTAAAATTGCGAGGTTTACAAAACGCTTTTGATAGAATGTAACGTATATTTTAATGCATAATGCAGGCAACCTATTGCAAAATATATATTTATCGATTAAACAACGATTATCATTTTGTCAAATTTCTATCAAGTTTGAATAGATTCTGAAATAGATTATCGACATTTTGATGTCTTATGATTTAATATCAAGCTCTAAGATCAGTGATTAAAACCAACTTTGCCAAGTAAATTTTTATATGACAGAAAAGTCAAATTGACATCTTTTTGTCATATAAATTTTTATATTCTGACTTTAGTCAAAAATGTACGCTTTATGTGACATAAGCGAACGTTTAAAATAAATCAAAAATGCATGATATGAGAGAATTTTACTAAAAAACAATGATTTGATTCTCTTGAACTTGTTTAGGAGCATCAGCGCTCATATTTTGTGATTAACCTTAACTTATTTCACTTGATTCTTGATTAATTCTTGCTATTCGAAACTATGTTACTATTTAATTATCGCCTAAGTTGATGTTTTGCCTTGATTAGTTGATTGGATTTGATTTCAATTCTATTCCAGATTTATTTTTGACAAATGTTTACACCTTATTAATTCGAGCCATTTTATTGATGGCATAATATGCATAACTACACAATATCAGCACGCATTACAAAAACTCAAAAATCTATTTTTTCAAATTTCTTCTTCAGATTTCAAAAAAATTCTCCATATGCCAAAACGAAGTCATTATCAGAACAGACCTGTTCAAAGTTGCTAACCTTATAAAACTAATTTTGCGACCACTATATGTGATTTTGCGATTAACAGGAATACACAGGGTCATAGCCTTGTTATTTAGCGTAATGTTCATTTTCGTCCGTTTGATTTTGCAACTCAACCATCTTTGACTCTCATCCATTTGTCTAATATTCGTTCGTGGATTCTAATACAATGGTTGATTGCTTCTTGGTAAGTCAGAAATATTTATTCAACAATTGTAATAATATGGGCTGTAAATAGTGTGAATAGCATCTTTATATGTAGTCTATTACATATGCAAACTGATTAATTCAGTATCTGTTAATCCGATCTGCCAATCTTGTATGTCATCATTTTTTCTTGACAAATATATTATATATATGTAGTCTAATTGATGGGCTGATTATCACTGTATATATTAGTTGATTCCACAATCATATTCGTATTTCTTATTGAAAATGAATGCACATCATATGCCTACTATGAGTATATTATAATTCCAAAGTGTCTGTTGTTAATTGCAAGACAATTAATTCGTTCATATACCGCAAAACTTTTGCTTGCTGATATTATTATACATTAGCCATATAATTATATTCTAGAATGTAGGTCTCTTCTAAAGTGGTCATTAATATAAAATAATTAAAATCGAAAATATATACAGATATACAGTGCAAAAAAAGTAAGTTCAAATAATGGATTATAGTTTGAATATGTCACGTACCGAAAATTGTCATGAAAAAATGGCATAAAAGTGAGATTATCTGACATGTAAAGTTGTCGGAATCTCTAGTTTTATGTATCAAAATATTAATATTTTTGACATGTAAAGTCCTCTAATCATTCAAATTATGTATTAGTTTTTATTTCAAAATCGCGTCTGACGGGAAGAACTGGGGACTACATTGACACAGGTACCACGCGTTAGTAGCTAAACTCACAGATCTTCCTTTCATACGCCATCATTAAGAAATCAAAGATTTCCACTTCAGAATGCCTCTGAAGAGCAAAATGAAATGCTTGATTGGGACTTGTAGCCAAGGTGCTCGCAATATGGTCCACAGTTCTTCCTTTCAGAACCATTCTGGAGAGTAAATCGCTGGTTATTTCGAAGATCGAGTCTGAAAGGAAGAACTGTGGACTGGATTGCTAGCATTTTGGCTACCAGTGCCAAAGAAGCACTTAATTTTTCTTTTCAAAGTAAATTTAAACAAATATAGGATATCATTCTTCCAATAATCATTTATAATCACATGCCACGTAAATATTTATTTGTCAAATATGCATGTTTACATACCACCAGATAATGCCACTTTTATATCACTTTTTCGTGACAATTTTCGGTATGCAACAGAATATGCACAATCGCTGTTATTTGTTGTAATTATGTAAATATTATTTTACTCTATTTATCTAAATAAACAGTTCATTCAGACTTTTGCTTTGGTGTTGTTGGCGTTTGTGCTGGTTTAGGAGACTTTTGTGGCGTATTTCCATGTTGAGCAGCTAATGCAGCTTGTTTTCTGCGTTCGAATGCTTGTTGCTGCATCTTCTTTTCATATCTCTTAACAGCGAACTGTGATGAGAACTGGCAAACAATGAAAAGAATTCCAGCGTAGAAGAAGAATTTGTACTTCTCAAAAACATCTGGTTCTGGTATATGAATCTTGAAAAAATTCCAAATATACATTTCACCAGTGATTTGGTTGAAAATAGTAACTTGAATCTTCTTGAATGTCATTACATCGATATTATAAATGTAATCCTCTGAATAAGAGCCGGTAGCGGTTGCATGTGGAGGAACATTGTAGAATAATTCAACTTTTGTGTCGTCAGAGCCATGCTGGCTGTCGGCCAACGAAAATCTGAAGCGACCATTTGAAATAAAGCGAATATTAAATTTCTCGATGACGTCTGTTGATGTATTAGATTCATAGATGGAGAATTGAAGATATGATTCTTGATCATTTGCATTATCACAATGAACATAAAAAGATTCTTCCTTTTTGATGTCATTAAAAAGGTACTCTTGTTTCACTGTCCAATTTCCTTTGAATACAGAGTACGCACTCTCTGATATATCACTTTTAATAAAAGATAATAAAGCAAAAAGCATTATGTCACTTTTTAGTATTGTCAAATAATCTATTTTATTTGGCATTTTTTAAAATTTTGCATGGAAAAATGACTAATATAAGCTATTTTCTAACCAAATTATCAATATTATATCATCATTTTTCATATATATGTGTAGATGATAATCCTTTAATGTTGAGCTTCAATATTCTAATTTTGATCTGAAAATCGAAGCTTGTTGTTAAAAATTTACGTGTCAAAAAGTCAAAAAGTCAAAAAGATTATATTTTGACATGTAAAATAAAGGTTAATAAAAATAATTTCATCATTTCTATTATGAATCTTATTATATATCCTCTATTCTTTTATCCCTATATTTATATAATAGTGTAGATTATATATGACAGATATGAAACAATAATCTTTAGTATTTAATGAGATAATAATTAATCTAATAATAAATTTACATGACAATAAACTATAATTTGACGTGTAAATTAATTAAATCATCAATTTTTATGCTATATGTGTTAAATTTTGTATAGATGCTAAATTTCAAATAAATCAATTTTTTAGAACAATTTTAAACGAGAATCAAAAAAATAAAACATGTCCACCTTTGTTTCCGTAATTGACGCAGGCCACAGGGAATATCTCCGACGTGAAAAGCGTTTGGGCATCATGGTGAACACTCTCACTCAGATTGGCGAAGTACGCTCAAATAATGCACCAATTACGAACGAAGTTTTGAATGGCGTCAACTGCATTTGGTTTATGGGTCCCCGCAATGACTTAAACAAAAATGAGGCCCATGTTCTCTCCAATTTCATGCAATCTGGCGGAAATATCGTCATTGCAGGCGCTGAAAATTTCCCTGCAGGATTTAACGCGTTTATCAGCCAATACGGTGTCAAAATAACTGAGCCTGTCATCTCTCCTGTCTATATTTGTTACATTGACCCTCATCAAGTCAGTATTCAGCACGGTATTTTAAATCACGCAATTTCTGAATTTATCAAAGAAGACGATGCTTCATTCGCGTTTCCAAACGGATGCATCCTCGAAGTCAATCGTCCTTCTGTTCCCATCATTTCATCTGGATTATCAGCATATCCACTAAATTGTTCTGTTATCTCTTACGCTCGTGTAGGAAGTGGCTCTCTTTCTGTCATTGGTTCCCCGCTGATGTTTGGCGATGAATGGTTCAGGAAAGAGAAAAATGAGCAATTATTTGGATTTTTGACGCAATTAATCATCACAAAGAGTTTGCAGCTCAATAAGATCGATGCTGATAATCCAGAAGTCACAGAGAGGTGGTACACACCTGACACAATCAGTATGTCAGAGCGCTTGAGGCCCTGCATTCAGGAGTCAGAGAAACTGAAGCCAAATCTTGTTGATAACTTCGATAAAGCGAAGTTCAGCATGGACATGAGATTTGTTGCTGATATAGCGAACTTAGCGAACACTCTTGGCGTGAAAAATGAACAATTAGACATTGTCACGCCAGTGTTTGATGTAGCTTTACCTCCTCTCACGCCAGCGGTCTTCCCTCCACAGATGAAGGAGCCGAAGCCGCCTGTGCTTGAGCTGTTCGACTTGAATGAGATATTTGCTTCGAAGACAGCGAGATTGGCGATGCTGGCGCAGAAGACTCCACCAAAGAATATCGAAAAGTTTGTTTTGCAAGCTGCAAAGATTTTGTCAGTTAACCAGAAGCTTCCGGAGAATAAGCAATCTGCTAAGGATGTGTTAGAATATGTTTTTAAGTATGTCGTCAGGTGTAAGATGCAAGCACAAGATTAGAATAATTAAAATTGGTATTTTTAACTTTACTGATCAATCTCATTATCATTATTACATTTAATGTGAAGTTCGAAAGTATAACTTCATTATCTGTTCTTCTTAATTTATCTAATTAATTCCTTCAGAAGTTGCAATTATAAATAAATTCAGATGCGATTTTGAGAGAATCAAATGCTGGAAATTGAATTTTGATTCAACTCCAAAAATATAGCTGTATATTCCTTTGATTCACTATTGATAAAATAGACCATCAAATAAAGAATGTGGTCAAATGTTGTAGCATTTATTATAGGTGAATCTAAAGGGACAGACACACTTTCCTCTAGAAAGATTTTTCATTCAAATTAAACAGGGAAAGTACAAATTTGTAAATGAATTAAGTTTTGGGCAATTTCGATTTTTGGAAAAGAATACAGAAATTAATATTTATAGAACAATATTTTAACCAACAATAAAAATAATTAAAATTACTCAAGTTTCATAGGACTGTCTCGTGAGATTTCCCAAATGAGATAACTCAAGCAAAGGATACCTGCAATAATTCCTGCGACAATCAAACTTGTCTTTGTGATTGTTATTCTATATCCAGAGTGTATTCCTGGCATCTTCTTGCATTGAACAGCGTCCATATTATTCTTCAATAATTCATCGACTTGAGGCTGAACTGGATTTCCTTTCTGTACGTGGAAGCATTTCTTGCTCGGATTCATCGCGAAATAGAAAGGAACATCATCTCTCGACATTTTAGTGAAGGAAACGATTTCGTAGTCTGCAGTTTTCTCTGCCCATCCGAATTCCACCCTTCCGCAGAATTTAGATGAAAGTCTGTCCAAAGCGAGTTGTTGATATTTGTTAACAATTTCTTCACAAATTGTAACGAACATAGAGACATTATTTGATGCCAATTTATATAATTCAAGTCTTCCGAAGTGATGGTATGATGAGAATTTGTTTGTTTCAACAAATTCTGCGATATCAGTTGATGTTATTGATTCTTTTGTGACAACGCAGTTTGATGATTTGTACGCGACTATTTTTGGTGTTGTGTCCTCGAATTTATACACGAAAGTGCATCCCATCGGGTGATAATTAGCAACAAGTTTTTTGTAAGCTTTTAGTATGTCTGACTGCTGATCTGGAACGGTTAAGCAATAAGTTGTGCCTCCTCTGTATGTTTTCGCGATTTCTCTTTGTATTTCAAAAGTTTCTTTAATTTCGATCGCTTTCGCATTGATATGAGTCTCCAAAAACTTGTTCCATCCCATATAATTCCTCTCATAAGTCTGTATCCAGTATTTTGGATCCGGTCCTCGAATTAAAACAAATGTAGGAACAGCTCTAACAGGAATTCGCGCACATAAGTCACCGCTTGCGCAGCTGACACTAGTGAAGACGACTTTCGTCGAATTTCCGATCATGTCTGCGTATATTTTTAATATATCTGGAAGTCCTTTGCAATGCGGACAGTGTGGAGAGGTACAGACGGCAAAAATCGGGTGTTTGAAGCTGTTTTTCTCGTACTCCGGGTATTCGAACTGATTATATTGCCACCAAACGGTGAGAGAAAAAAGAAGCATTTATTTTTTTTTATTTTTCCACAATTTGATTTCGCTTTGATATTATAAAAATACATCAAAAACTATATCTAAATTTCGTGTTTTTCAAGGTTTTTGATTTTGGATTTACAAAAGTTCAATTTTGTCTGAAAACTATGATTTACATCTGATGTAAGGTCAATGTTTAATGTTTTTGAGGTTTTTTTGAAAAATTTTTTTTGAAATTTATGAATCAAAAATTTGATTTAAAATATGAAAATTCATCTATAGCTATATTAAATCATCTCCGATTTTCAATATTCTTGAAATATATTTGATGAAAAAAATTGGATGAACAAAATGAAACTTCTAAATAAAGAAATTGTTAAACACTCAAATTGTCTGTTTGTTTCCTATCTATTTATTAGTTCAAAAACAAAAATTGATTATCTATAAAATTAATATTTAATCTGAACCTTCTTATGTGTGTGAATATTTATGTTTGGCAGAGTATATTATAACTGTTATGTTAATCTGCATCAACAATGACATTTAACAAAATCATTATAATTTCACCAAAGTAACATTTTTCGATTTACCAAGTTTTGCCATAGTTTGTACTTCCCATGTTGCAATTAAAAGAATGTGTGTTCGTCTCCATCAATCAATGCGAGCTATTTTAAATCATAAAAAATTTGTTATGACTTGCATTTAAAATATCATTGTGGTGTCAAATTAGAAATACAAATTTCAAGTGTTGAATAGAAATGGGTGCTTTATTTAATAATAAATATAAATATAAGTCTTTAAACCAAAATAAATGTTGAAACAATTTGCTTGAACTTCGGTCCAAGCTCTGCTGCCTTTGTCAAGAACTTCGTGCCGGCAACTTTGCATTTCTCCTTCGCCACTGTCACGACTGGTTCGAGATATGGCTGTAATTTCTCGAAGAACTCGATATCGAGTGTCGCAACAAGGTAAAAGCTAATAATATCAAATATAGTTTCTGTCATTTCTTCATCTCTCATTAATTCTCCAAACTGCGGTGTCAATGAACTAAATAATTGCTTCCAAATCTGAGCGGATGTTGAATCCATCGGCTGCTTGAGGAGGAGCTTGCAGAGTGCAAACTCAACATCCCACTGTCCAAGTGGAATGGACTGAATATGCTGAATGACTGTCGAGTTGACAGCAGCTATGTTCCATGTGTTTGTCAGCCTTCCGAGCTGAAGATTGCCAACAGGAGTCCCAACAGTGCACCTCTCTGTGCAAACCTGATAAATATTATCTGCGCCGATCTTCTTAAACAACGAAATTAACAGTGTCGAAGAAATTGCGCCAAGTTCGGACACCAAATGAAGTGCTAATGAAAGGATTTCTATGCGATCTGAATTTTCGATAATGTGTGAAAGCAGAGCCTCCTGTGATGCGTCTATTAGCAGCTGGACAAGCGCAGCCTGCATAATAGGCCTCTTATCGTCAACGAAATCAGCAATAACAGGAAGATATGTTTGTATTAAATCACCGCGAATTGGAGAAATGTATCTAAGAATATGGACAGCGTATGGTTGATATTCGGTCTCTTTAAGGCCACTTTCGATGTAAGATGAGTAAAGATCACACAATCTCGATGAGAAAATTCTTTCCTCCATCACAGTGTGTGCTAGAACGACATAACGGGACTCTTCGTCCTCGATGCACTCGAGAATCTTCGAAACCCGTGCGTCACGCGATGCTTCGTCTGATTCTGTATGTGAAAAAATTAATTTAACAATTGGCGAGAGAAGTTCTTTGTTGCTTAAGTGTGGACTGTATAGATTGAAAGCGTATTTCATAAAGAGTGTGGCTAAGTTCTGTGGATCTGTTTCTGCAGCTGTTAGAGCTAAACTTGAAAGAAAATCGAATAAATCTGGTGTTTCAATTGCCTGTTTCGACAGAAAACGGTGGAATCTGGCGAAGTCTGATGGATTTGATGAAAATATTTGCGCAAGATTTCGAATATAACGAGCTTTGAGAAGTTCAACATATTTAAGCAAAATTCCTGGCGGAGGATTAGAAACAGGTGAAAAGGCAAAGATCACTGGATCGACAGCAGAAGTGTGTGCCTTTTTATTAGCGATGCAAGCGTCAATCGCCGCTGTGTAAGTCTGTAGGTTGATGTGCTCGGTGTGGATGAACTCTGAGAGCGCCTGGTTAAGGAGGTCGAACAAACCGACAGATATCGTTTTCCCTTTCGCAGCTCTGTTGTGTTTAGTTGTTGCTGCTTTCGACATTTTTAGTAACGTATAGAAAAGTGACATATGATTGCAGGGCCTGGATTTGAAATATAAGGGTCTGTAATAAAAGGGTTATAAATATTTAAATAGGGTATTGCAAAAGTGACAAAGTATGAATGGGGTTCAAAACAAAATTAAAATGGGCTCTTCGTGATTAATTACTAATTGAGTTTTTGATGTATAATTGTAATTACTGAAAATAATTATACTGAGTGTAATTCAGGCTTTATTATCAGATTGCTCATTTCATATAGCATGACATTCCTTCATTTGTGCGAATATTAGATCAGCAGCTTTCTCCAATTAGAAAGCAAGATTTGAGATCTTCATTCTAAAAGTTTCTTTTGATGGCTGTCACTCCTGATATTTGAAAAATATATAATTTGCTGTTTATTGATTAAAGATGTTTGATCATTGTAATCAGATCATTGATATCGAGTCCTTTGTCATGGTTGATGTCAAACATCTTCAAGACTTGATATGGTGTGAATCTTAAGAACTTGCTTGGGAAAACAAGAACTAAACGACAATCCAGCATGAAGCGAGCAAGAATTCCCAGTTCTATGGATATCCATGTGCAACTATCGGAAACCATCAATTCTTCAAAGGTATCAAATAAAACTTCATCAGCTTGAATAAATTCCATATGTTATAACTAAATATAGGGTGTATAATAAATATTTTGAACCCCCTTAAATCGTTCAATATTGAAGATATATGAATAAAAGTCGAATCATTATTCTCAATATCTTTAGGTGTATTTATGATTATATGATGTCATTTCCTGAATACATCATAAATGTTGAAAAAGTCGATTTTTTTGATTTTCTGTCAGATTTTGTCGAGGCATTTAATCAACATATATCTTACTTCTATAGTTTAATTCCTCTATTCTAGTATAACCAATCAAAAGATTAGTTTGCTATACATATTATGAGATGAAATCAACGTTTTGTTGCTAATAAGTGTGATTTTTTTCCGAAAATGGCTAAAAATAGGGGCGCTCGACTCCTCAATTTTCAGAAAAATGATTTTCATTAGGCATAACTTTTTATTTAATCATGCTACATGACCCAAACTTTCACATTTATATATGGTACTATAGTAGATATAGATGCTATTACTTAGTTACTAACAATTTGTCCAATTAATGAATTTTGATGAAAAAGAAGGCTTTTTTGCTGTTTTTCCGTGTTGTTTACCAGATCAAATTGTATCTCATTCATAATGAAATATTGTGCAATTTTTTTTTTTGGTTATACACAATAAATATGACTATTAGCTGCTGCTCAAATATAACAGGTGGATCTAAAATGTCTTTTTTTCAAGTGTTTCAACAGCATCAAAATTCTCCATGGGCATTTTTTGCCACTTTTGGCAGCACGAATTTTGTCACAACTAAATGAATGTTTTTCTCTGAAACATAAACGAAAAAGAATGCTTCAAACTACTTATTCTGTTTCTGCTATATCAATTATAGCCTTTATAGTTGGCAGATGTGAATGACTATCATTATCTGCCTTTTCAGAATTGAATCTTTCATTTTTGAGCAATTTCTGATCCGGGACACTTTATCGATTGATATCTAGCTCAACTTGAATAATATGTGCAATATACTTACACCATTTAATACAGCACTCGATTTTCAATTACATGTGCTTCTTTTGGTTGAAACTTTTGCTGTTCACTAGCCAATAAGATCAAAATATTGTTTCATTCGATGAATTTTTGTATAAAATTTCGAAATTTCAAACGGACGTAAGTTATTAAACGTGCAAAAAAAAACTGATTTGAATAGCAGATTTGCCCAAATCAACATATATTATAGAGAAACTCATGGGAAATCGATTGATATGCTTTTTAAAGGAAACTATCCATTATTCAGGGGGAAAGTCTGGGTGCAATATATTTATTAGACACTCTATATTTTTCAATTTGGGATGGCTCTTGTTATGTTCAACATATACGAATATATTAAGAATTTGAATCACACCATTGGAATCTATGCAATGTGATGTCTGCTTTGATTTTAGACAATGTAATATTCATTTCATGAAAATTAATAATACCCATGGGTGAACAAACAAGAAAAACGAAATGGAATTAAATCAAGGATGCTCCTCATCCTTTAGATGATTTTCATCATAAAACTATGACTTGGAACAGATTTCTCAAATTCATGGATTTAATATGTCATAGATGAATAATATGAGATATGTGAAATTAATATGGAGTTTCTATACAAAAATAGAATGATTTTGTCCATGCAATAACTTATAAACACATATTTTTTTCTAATGGGTTTGAATTTTGAATTATAATTCATGATTTTATGATTTTTGAAAGTACAGTTAGTTATTTCGTGCGTATTTGTAATAGTGTAGAAGCACATTTATAGTTTAGTCTATAATTTATTGAATAATAAATATATTGCTATAAATTCAAACAAGAAATGAAAAATAATATTCTAAGCGTGTGTAGAAGTTATAGTAGCTGCAATGGACCCTCAAACTCCCATTCGATATCTGGCCAAGCGAGATTTGTTGACTTAGACTGAATCGGAATGAAGTACATGAACGCATTGTCGCCAAATGACGAAATGAATTGCTTAGCAGTCAAATCTTTAATTGGTGATTCGTTCCAATTTGTTCCAATAAATATTCCTGCAAAAGCAAACATCATTAATGATATGATGAGTCCATAAATACCCGTTATGAGTGTAATAACACCAAAATCGGACTTCTTTGATGAGATATTGCAAGCGATAATCGAATAAATGCCACATTCGAGGCTAATAACACCGGCATAGAAGAATCCGAGGACGAAGGCTTTGAAATTTCTATCAGCAACACAGTTAACGATGACTCCGCAGTGATGATCTTGTCTTAAAATGCACATGTCGCAATCGTCGCAATGTACTGCTCCTTTCGGCATCGGAAGACCGCATTTCTTGCAAATCTTTAAGTGTTGAAGGTTTTTGGGAATGTCTCCACGAATAATATCGTTATATATGCCTCTTTCTTGGAGATCGGTCTTTGTATATCCTGGATTGCCATAGGCACCTGTCAGCCATGACCATATCCACATAAAGTATGTTATTAAAAGAATTATATCGTGTAAATAAATGTAATTATTGTCAAAATGTTTCGCTAAGTCCGGTATTGCTTTGAAGACTGTTGAAATAAGAAGAAGTGTTCCCATTGACAGTATCAAACAGTTGGAAAATACTTTGTATATCTGAATTCCAGTCATTTCGAAATTTGAGATTTACGCGTCATAATTTGCTTATTTTTGACAAATAAAATATTTATATGTCAAAAATATTATCATCATTGTTTTTCTCGCAATTCTTCAATACAAAGAACCAAAATCATATTGAACAAAAAAGTTCAATGCATCAATGCAAACACATTTGTACCATCAATATGACCTAATCTCAGCATAACTGTGCATGCGGATTGGGCTGATCTTAGCACGTCTGTGCAAAGCAGCATTAACACATGTCTGCTTTGTTTCGAGTGTTCCCTTTGGAAGCTTGACTGTAAACTGGCCAAAGCATTTGCGAACTTCCTCAAGCTGTGGTCTCTTTGATGGATCTGCAACTAATATGGACTGAATGATTGGGCAGTGGAGCATCTGGCTATTGATATTGCAATTGAACTGAAGGTTGTCTAAGCATTTCATGTACTCCTCAATATTCTTGAAAGATGGGAATGGATAATTTCCGTTCACCATATGGAATAAAACGATTCCAAATGACCAGATGTCAGCGCACTGTGGGTTGAATGGGTGTTCTGGCAGATGTCTGGAGCTGGATACTGTGTTAAGACTGAATTCCTTGTGCAATAACGCTTTTGGGATTATCATAGCATGCTGAAAGTCAACAAACTTGACGAGGCCAAAGCGGTCGAAGAACAATGTCCTGGGAGAAATGTTAGAAACAAAAATTCCATTTGATTGTAACATTTCTATTGCGCCAAGGATTTGAAGAACGTAAACGCGAATGACTCTATTATTCTAATGATACGTCGATTTTTAATTAGCTCGACCACTTTGCGCAAGGATATGTTCCAAAATTTTTTATAACAAAATTTTCTGATATTATTCACAATATTTTGAGATACATCACGAATATTTGAAGGGTTTCTTGAATTTTTGATAAGATACAATTGAACTTCGCCCAACATGTCACATTCTCATTTGGCCATATAAGTGTTTTATTTTTCACTTAAAATAAAAAATGAGAACCTGTACGATTGAAGGTTAGTAGTATATACTGGGGGTTATTTGGCAAAATTTGCAAAGCCACCTATGTCCCCATTTTTGAAGGTTTTAAGTCAATATTTCCGACAGCCTAAATAATCTAATTTTACATTTCCATAAATTTGTAAATTTGAATGTGTTAATTAGATTGTTAGATCATACATTTATATATAGTGGGAAAAACTAAATTAATTTTTTATATTTTTACATAAATAGCGGACATTGTGAAATTTTAAAATTTTGATTGTCGAGTTTAATAAATCCTTTATGAAGTATTAGGATGAATATAAAGGATGTGAAAGTGAGCTTATTTATATATATAAAGGTAAAGACCCTTCGAGGCAAGGCTCAAAGAGCCAGATATTTTTCAATTACGTGGCATAGATGGAATAAAGGTGAAAGACATCATAAATGTGATGAAATAAAAAAATTGAAAATCAAAAAGAAAACGGTGTTTCTATATATTGCATCCGCAAAGTTCCAACAAAAAGCGGAAAACGAATGAATAGAAGAATTTATAATCCTGAATGGATTAAAGAATAATTTAAAAATGAAGATTGTGATGTATTAAATGCTGAAGAATATTTCAACGTTAAAATTAAAAGATAAAATTTATAGTATATGTTTTAATAATTGGCATTCATTAGGTATTAGAAAACAGTTTAAAGAATATGGTAAATCAACTAAATTTTTCAAGGGAGAATATAAAGCTGAAATAATTGATGAGGGTGATGGATTGAATGATGATAGAGTAAATAAACTTGGTAATATTGATGAAGACTGGAATAAAATTGACCTGGATACTCTTTAGAGATTACTATTTAGAACTCCAATAATTTGATTTATTCTATCTTCAATAATGTTTATTTTTTGTTAAATCTTTTATTTTCATTAATGTGGTGACTCTACACACACACAAATGGGGCAGCCCAGCGAGCCCTTGGCTCGCCTTGTGCCCATAAATGAAGAAAATTTAATGATTTCGTGATGTTTTCACAATAAGATTTTAAGATTTTATCATTTGTGGATTAAG